>VSTD030000748.1:0-14747 GCA_008808055.3 Sporobolus alterniflorus
AATCACTATACATGGGTACATGTCATAAATCTCTGCAGAGTGTAAAACTATCATGATAGTCGTGCTCCCGATTATGAGCGGTCTGGGATCCTCTTGATATTAGACAGCTGTGGTGTTGTTTTAGGTTAGGTTTGATTTGGTCAGTTGGTCATGGTTGGGTTTGAGTATTGGTTGTGTGCCGACCCAGTTCTAGTAAGTTTGTGTGGCAACCCAGGTTGTGTGTTAACCTTGGATTGTGAGGTTGTGTGCCAACCCTCGATCATGTTCCCTTTTTAATGAACTAATTTTGGGTTAGGAGTTTTAGGACCAACTCACTTAGTAACTAGGTTGCTAAAATAAATAAACCTTACATGTAGGATGCTTTCTGCAGTAAAATTTTAGTTTTATTTAGAGTATATATATCATTACTTTTTTCCTTCACTTACTGAGTAGCAACCATAAGTCTACTCATCCTTGTTGTAACGCTGCTCAGAAGATGAAGAAGAGATAATCTACTTTAGGAGTTCTTCTAGAGGTGAGTGATTGCCCCTGTTGTTCCTCTACGAGAGTCGACCTAGTCTTTTTGTAAAGACAATATTTCATGTAATAAAGTTAATATATTTAAGACATTTGATTTTTTGTATTTACATTCTGAACGGTATGTGTGAAAACTTGTTCCTAGTCACATATATTATGAGCATTCGATTTTGATCTTAAAACCGGGTGTGACAGAGAGTGAGAGCAAATTGTTTATAGGTTATATGTCTTTTTTCATCATTCAATAAAGCGAAATGATTGTGTAGTGTAAGTATTTTTGTTTACCTTATAGTTTTTGGAAGCTTGGATTTGGATGATCAGAGCGTTCCGGGTGGAATGAGATCGAGCCTAAATCTGATACAGAGCAGATAAATTTATGAGATGGAAAGGTTAAAACTCAAATACTAACTCTTGGTATCATTTGATGAATCTTGACTGTTTGATCCATATCTCTTGTGCTGATGGATATTATCTATATCTTTTTTTTCTGTTATTCTTTTTGGCATCTTTTTCTATTTTAATTCAATACACAAATGTATAGTCGATCTGTACAGTATAGTCCATGAGTGGCAAGAGAGAAGTTAATATAGTAAAAGGAATAATGTTAATTCTTTTCCCTATGGAGACAGATAAAATAAAAATAAAAAGGTACATTTGTTCTCTTTTTTACTAAAAATTGAAATAAGAAAAGATCACACCACCTATTGTTTATACTTTGAGTGCTCAAATAACAAAAAAAGGTTCTTTTATTTCTTACCTTATTTTTGTTTTGCTTTCTTTATCTATTCATTGTCCTTGAAGTTCATGTAAATGTGAAACAACAAATATAATAACCTACATTTATAAAACCTAGATCTGTTTTTTAAAACCTAATAAATACAAAAACTTACAACACTTCAGTGTTTTCGGATGCATATTTAGCACAATGAAAGGCCACTTCCGTCATTTGTAAACACTCAGATCATTCTAAATAAAATGAAATGCACAAAAATTTACACACATTTGATACGGCCATGCATGTAAGGTGTTGTCTTTCCAACAACCATCCAAGCATCCACACTATTGTGGAATGCAACTAATCTTGGGTTGCCTGACATTTTCTCAAGCACCTGGGAGCTCGGCAATGCTAGATTGGGTCACCACACGGAGGGGAGCAGGAGGTTGACGGTTGCTTGACTGTGGCCCTCGTGGAGAGATGTGTTGTGTGGGATACTACAATGGCGACAGGAGGCAAGTGTGCGGCGGCTTTGCCGCCGGCTGGCGAGCTCGTCAGCGGCGGCGACTAGTGGCAGTGACACTGGAACAGTGGAAGGAGCGTCGAGCCCGAGAACAATGAAACGGGGAGAGACGAAAGGGGAGCACGGCAGCAAGGTGGAAGACGCGAGGAAATGGTACAGCCTTCAAATCCGGTCGAGACTTTGGATAGGAAATTTTACCTCCCGTTTCAACTATTGAATTTTTTAGAAATCAGTTTTTAAAAAATAATAGACTTTTAAATGAGGTAGTTTTTAAAATTAGAAACTCAATTTCTTAAAAACTCATTAGCTGGGATAAAAAGGATAATCCCTCCTAGCATACGTCTCCAATAATTTCAGATTGGAGACGCGGCCGTAACAAAAACACGTCTCCAATAATTTCATTCCGCAGCCCGAGTCTATCGAGGCTCTGTCTGCTCCGTCAACCGATTCACGAAACAAAGGCTACAGCACTTATCTCTCATCTGTTCACTCATCTCTCGCTCATCGATTCACGAAACAAAAGCTGCAGCCAGCACTTATCTCTCATCTCTCAGGTTCGCTCATCGATTCACGAAACAACAACACTTTTTACTTCGCTCATCTCTCATCTCTCAGGCCGAACAGAGTCGCAGCTCATCTTCTCTCACGAAACAAGAGGCCGCAGCGCTCATCTCTCGCTTTGCTCGTGTCGGAAGATGGCTGCAGCGCAGGTGGATCTCGCCACCGACGACGCGACGAAGCCGCGGATCTGGCCTCCAGGTACCACCTCGGCCCGGTCCCTTCTCCTTCCCCTCCTCCATTTCCTTCTCCTTCCACGCCTCCAGGTACCCTGGACTGTCTCCCTCACCATCTTCTTCAATCGTGTGTAGTAGGGGCGGCGCGAGTTGGTGGCTGGCTTAAGGGCAGCATGAGTTGGTGCCCTCCTCCCCGACGATGACATGCCGGAGGTGCTCGACGCCGCCGTCTTCCTCCCCGAGGACGATGACATGGCGTGGATTTGGTGCCACCAACAGTGTGAGGTGGCACGGCGCCGTCTAGACGGCGTTTCCTTTTTTTTCCAATCGAGATCGGAGACGCCCGGCAATAGGCTCGTCTCTGATTTTGCCGGGTCTTCGCTCAACATTTCTTACGTAGTGAGAGTAGTATTGGAGGCTTGGGAGGGTTGAACTTCTCCATTTCTAGTTTTAAACTGGGTGAGTTTAGGAGGGAAATAAATATGTGAGTTGTTTAGAGGAGCTATTGGAGATTATTTTTTAAATTAAACCTCATTAATTTAATTTAGTTAGAGCTTATGAAAGTCTCTCAGAAGATGTTCTAACTTCATGATGGCAATCCAATGGTTCCAAATATTAATGCTGACGTGGAGCAACAGGAGAGGGAGTTTTTGCCCGACTTTTGTTCTAACTAGTTGATATCTCCGTGCGTTGCTGCGGGAGCACAACATATATTTTTATGTGATTTAAAGTATGTATTATGGGAAAAGGTTCAAGAAAAATGTAAATGTGATATAGCTGGTGAGATTAAAATTTGGAAATCAAACTTATAAATCATTGCTTCGTACTTTGCAACATAGTAAATGATTATTAGATTATCCCCTATAAATATACTTTGTATAATGTATTCCATTTATTTACAAAATTGAAACTTACGTAACATGTGCAGCCGTAGGTGTAGAATATTATGTTGGTAGTACCTACAAATGTTACATTTTATTTGTGTTGAAAGTATGCTATTATTTGCCTGGAAAGAAAATAAAGCTTGTTTTCCTGTCTTTAATCCTAAGTGTGGGTTTTGTCAATTTTGGTCAAGGACGAAAGAAGGCGACGATCTCCCATTTGCAACGTAGGTCTGATCAAGAGAAAACAAAATTTAGTTATCAGAAATGAATGAAATGACAGTATTGGCAGTAAATGAGCATTTCTGTAATGTAAGGTAAGAACTTTATTATAATTGAAGACTGGTTCCAAGGTAATAGAATAGAGTAGAATATAATATGCCTGATTCTTATCCTTCTCTAAGGTCATGCACCTTTGTATATTTAATTTTTCACCCTGTCTCCCAGATGTAATCTTGTTTTACTTTAAGAATGGGGTAGATTGCATTCTGCATTCCATGTCACTTGCATGGTAAACATTTTTTATATTAATGCAATCAGGTAGGGGATGTATGGTGACTTTGTAAAATGCTGAAATTTGAAGAATAGTGTCCTTATTTTATAAGTTACAGAAGATAGATCGCTGATTTTGTTAAATTGTTTGAAAAAAATAACATTTGAGTTAACATAACTGGATATTTTCCCTTATTTGTCTTGACATGAAAATTACATATCTTGGTAATGTCTATATGAAACAGCAGATAGTTTTTGTAGTATTTTTTTATAATACAAATGAAGCAATTAGACTCAATAACTAAATACATTTTCGTCTAAACTTAACTACCAAAGATGAGCACCATTTCAAAGGTACCATGGAAAGTTCATAGTTCATTTTTTCTAGAAGCAGGTATGTTGTTCAGTTAGTGTGGAGAAGATTTTGTACTTACATTTTTGCCTAAACTTAACCATTATTTATATAATCACTTCTACAACACAGTGTTATCTCAGGTCACAAAAGGAGGTAGAGATCAGTACAAAGTTTTCAGCAATCAAATATTATGCATCAGAGCCTTCTTCTGACATATCAAAGTGATTCGGCTTGGGCTACTCCAATGAAACAGGGTGAAGAAGAAATTGTACTTACATTTTCGCCTAAACTTAACTACCAAAAATCAACACCATTTCACACTCAAGATATTTCTAGAGTTCACAGTTTGTCAAGATGGCTGGGTAGTCATGATTTCTTTCATTCGAAAAGGGAGCTGGGAGGAACAATTGTGATTACCTATATTAGACCATATGTAGTGTCAGCTTCTTTGTTTTGTTGGTTTCCATCTTCAAATGTTTTATCAGAGATGTTGTATCAGTAACATTTGTAAGTTGAATGCTGTTTGAAGGACGCAATATTATATATTGTAATTGTACATTTTTTGTTGCTTTGCATCATTGGTGTTCAAAGGTGCAGTTCTCAGATTGCTCTTCTTCAGATTGAAAAACCAATGATCTTTTTGCTTGTGAGCTTGCACTTGAAAGGAAAAAAACAGTATGTTAGTAACTGCAAGCATGGTGAAGATTTTGTGAGAAAAACATTGTTTGGTTCACCTGAGTGATTGATTGGTTATTTTCTGTGGAGGTTCCATTGTTTGCAAAGGAGGTTTTCTGCAATTGGAATGGTGGTTTTTATGAGAAAAATGAAGTACCAGGTAAATGAAAGGTTAGTAGGTGATGACCCAAGAAATGACATGTGACTCAGGTTGTGTGCTAGGAACAGTTGATGTATCTATATCGAAGCTTTTCTTAGGTTCGTATCTGCGAAATTCGTTGTTGAACTTCCACTCATCCCTATGGTAAAAAAAAGCTTTGTTTTCCAACCACCATGTCTAGTGCAACGGCATGGTCGTACGCATCAATCTTCATATTTTGGGATGTAACATATGCACTTCGTTCGACCAAGCCCTCAACAACAAAAGAAAAAACAATTACGTCAATGTTTTCAGTTTCATCTGAAATTATTAGCGGGAGCTTGTACCTTCAGAAGTAGTGGGTGTTAGATAGTGTTTCATGAAATGAATAAACTAAGTAGAGGCAACATATTACATTGGCATAGGTTGTGAAACATCACAATTTCATCTTGGAGAATCTGCGGAGTTGTTATATCCAACTTTGCAACTTTTACAAGCTTTGTGGTACCATTTGATCAATGAGAGTATGCAATTAATTTTGGCGATGTAGCTGTACGTTTTTCCTCCCTTTCAATTATAAAGAAAAATATATGAATCAGTAAAGTTTTTTTTACAGTCAATATAATTACATAAGTAGTTGTTTATTTGTTGGTACCTCAAAAGCGGACGTTGTCATACTGAGATATTTCATGTACCTTGTAGAGTTGTCCAACAGCATCAATCGGAGTTAACTGAAGCAATTGTGGTTGGTGCTGCTGGAGTTTCGGAACATCCCATTTAAACCTGTGGATATCAAATGTCTTGCTTAGTGTGGAATATAGATAGAGGTATGCTAAGAATAAAATGCATCGGATACAACCTTGAGTTTTTTTCAGGAATATCCATGTCAATGTAGATTTTGGCCGCTGAGCTTGACGATGCATGCCTAACCCCTGCAAAAATGGGTACAATTAGTAATGGTACCATAATTTTTTTACATTCCAAACAGAGAGAGAGAGTGATTGGTCTCCTAGAACATACTTGTGACACTTGTTAAATCAATTGTAATGTACTGAATGTAAAGAAACAGAAAAATAGACATGATATTTTTTTAAAGAATGATGTAGTTGTGAAGGATCATGTAGCACAATTTCCAGCTGTTCACAACTACCAGAGTAATGGTAAACTGTATTTTTTTTAACATGGTGAAAGAGTTTCTGAGTTTTCTTTAATTAAAGTCACAATCTTCAATTGATTGAGGAAGTGCATCCAAAACCATGTAAAGGTCACAAGCGTTTGGTTTCATTGTACTCTGTTATCAGTGTAGCATATGCAATTTAACTGTCACATGTTCCCACTCTGAATGTAATGCTTGGAAACGAATTTAGGCTAACATTGAGATGCAGGGGTGGAACATATGCATGCATCATGTAAGGAAGTCAGATTGCTTGGTTTTGCACACTACAGATTTGTCGTAGAAGAGGAAATGCTTGTTGTTTATGTATATGAGCTACAAATGGAGACTTCTGGCCAGATAGCGTGCAAGGTATTATTTTTTTGAGGATCATCATTGCAGTTTTTGTATAATATTATACTCCTATTTAGTTTTTTTTGTGTCAACTTCTTGCATGTTTTAGTTCAGTTGCTATTCTGAGTTGAATCGTGAATGATATCTCATCATGTGCTCCAATAAATGATAAATAGTGGCAGAATATCATGGAGAAGTCTGGGATAATGACATCTATGAAACAGTGTCTTATGCAGACAACTGATTTATCAATTACTATTCTTTTATTAAAGAGTTCGAGCAAATTGAAATTGGCATTGTAATTTCACCAAAAGAACTTGAGGTCAATATTCAGCCCTATTAGGTTGACAAAAGACTATCAACATGTCCAGTTCATGTGGCATTAAGTACTTTACTGAACTCCTTACTCTCACGATTTCTCATTTTAAACCATAAAGCCTAGCAGGAAGATCATGTCACAGGACAATGACATATGAGCATCTGAGCAACGTATGTACCGCATTCTAAAAGGTATATTTGACTAATTATAGTTTTTCTTAATAGATAGATATGCCGCTCACTTCATTATGCATCACTGGTTATGCGTCCTCCTAGGAAAACGAACGTGGTATTTTTTTTATCAGCAGTTCCACCAAATTAGACAATATTTGGCTGCCGAAAATGACACTGGTTGTAATGTACTGAACATGAGGGACCTTTGATCCATGTATGTATGAATAAATGGTAAAAACAGAAACTTGTATCATAGTCAGGCAACGGCAGTCAAACTGCATATACATGATGTGTGGTTGTCCCTGAAACATTAAAAACAACACTACATTTTTTTGTGCCCCATTCCCTTTTTTCGAATGAAACCTACCAGAATGGATGCTTGTGAGAAACTATTCTTAAAAATATTATGCTTTAAATGAATCAAGCCAAAACATCTATAGTGGGGAATTCACTATGAAGGAATGTTATAAAAACATTACATAGTAAAGTGTGTTCAGAGAGCAACTATTTATTACGAACTAACCTCTGAATTTTCCTGATGCGAACCCAGCAAAGACAACAACTACAATTCCCTCTTTAGACTTGTCAAGAACAGTCGCTTCGTCAAATGATTCTCCGTGTTCCCCCCAAAGCTGGATTTCTTGAGTCTGTTGCCAGAATACAAAATATTCTGTTATGCAATCTAGAATAAGGCATTTGAAACTATATAGAAAGTATAATTGAACTTACTCGAGGTCAATGATCTTTAGTTTGCACAATTTTATATACGATGTGGGGCTAGCAAAATCATGCGGTCCAACATAAGTAATTACACCAATTAAATCTGCAAACCTTTGTTGGGTAAGACACTTTGATGATTTACAGCTTAAGTGAGAAATATCATGGTGTAGTACCTATAAGTGGTTTTGATGGGACATCCTTTGAGGGCATCTTATCAAAAGGACAAAATTTGAAGGAAAAGTGTGGGATATTTTCTCCTGTCGATGCACTTTTGAGGTTTCTTGGAATTGCAGCATGAATTTTTGATGGTGGTAAGTGTATGTTCTTTGTTTTATGTCAATAGCATTAAGATTTGTAAACAGGCAAACAAAACCCCTCTCCTTGAAGATTAAAGACCTGAACTGGTTTTCAATTTTTTTTGGATCGAAATCTGTACCATAGATCCCTATTGTTGAATTGAAAAGAAAGGTAAGAATACGGTATGTAGAAGTATGATAGCATTAGCAGAGATGAGGCAAGAGATTTCTTACATCTTCATCTATTATTACCCCATTCATGCTTATTAGTGAGTCGGTAGACCTTGATCTCATGTTTTTGGAGTCCCATAGCCTAGTCAATCGCCCAATCACTGTGTAGTTTTACTGTCTCAAAGCAATATCACATATTTTCTTTGGCAAATCCATCTGTCAGCAATAACTGCAACAGAAATGGAAATTGGTAAGTAAATTTTGGAGATTGAAAGAAGTAACATAATATGGGTTTGTTAACGAAACATAATCTACAACGACAAAGTAATTTAAACATTGAGTCGAAGGTATAAACAGGAAAATGTAATAATTCTATCACGCTTTGCATATATAAAATAAAATGGATTTGAGTAATAGAAATGTACATATAAGGAAATACATTGACAGTTAAAAAAGGACACATAATGGTAGATCTGTAAATGTTTATAAGTTATTAGTACTTGCCTTATTTAATCGTTGTTTGATGTAATCTAAGAGAAAACCTCACCATATACAACATTAGGCATGCAGTCACAAAAAGGACTATTTTCTATTAGAACCCTTAAACCCTTTGGTGAAGTAACTCTTGACAATGCAACATACAATTGTCCATGTGAAAATACTGGTGATGATAAGTAAACACCAACTGTGCTTAGCGTTTGCCCATGACTCTTGTTGATTGTCATGGCATGTGAGAGTTTTATAGGGAATTGCCAACACCGTAATTTAAAAGGCCATCTAGTCTCTATTGAGGTTGTAATAATGCAAGGGATGTATGGCTTTATACCCTTGGTTTTTCCTGTTATTATTTCATCCTCAATTACTCTTGTTGTAAGTTGAGTTACAACCAGTCTGGTCCCATTACAAAGAGCTCTAGATGGGTCTAGGTTACGTGGAAGAATGACATGCACACCAATCTTTAAATGCAAGATATGGTCAAGAAGACCATTTATTGATAGAGTATTTAGAAATTCAGTTGGGTACAAAGCCTCCATAGTAGAATGATTAGCAGAAGAGTAATCTATTGAGTCTGAAATGAAGTATGACATTTCATGAGTTGAAAGGCGCTCAATCATTTTTATGTTTATAGAGGCAGCAACATCATTTGTCGGAGATAAAATGGCGCGCTCAGAAAAATAAGATGAAGCATTTTCTGGTTCATCACCCAAGCAATAAACAAAAGAAAGTAACCTATCTAGATCTCTCTAGTTTGGTGGCAGAAGCAAAGACTGAGGAATTTCGATGTATTTGTTGGAAGGGTTATTTTCAATTTGAATCGAATGCTCCACTCCACTACCGACCTTCAAAAGCCATTCAATAAATGCGCGGAGTTCCTCTCTAGCTGAATCTGATAGTCCTCTTGAATCTAATATCATGTTTTTTTGTTAATTGCAGGACAATACATTTGTTCCACAAATAAGAGTTGAAAATGCATACATGCATGCAAGATTTGTTGCTTTATTGAATTCTGAATAACTGGTAAAGTTTGACAAAAGTCTCCACCAAAAGCAACAGTTATCCCTCCAAAAACATTATCCTGAGCTTCAGCATGACTATCAGATAGAATATCACTAAGGGACCGATTTAGAGCCTCAAAAGATTATTTGTGATTAATCGGCGCCTCATCCCAAATAATAAGAGAAGTTTGAGAAATCAGTTCAGACAGATGTGCTTTTTTAATACTGCACATTGAATTCTATTTTATGTCAAGTGGTATCTTGAACTGTGAGTGTGGGGTTCTGCCTCCAGGTAGGAGAATTGCCGCAATTCCTGATGAAGCAATGACTAGTGCAATTTTTCCCTAACCTCTTATAAAATTAAGAAGGGTTATCCATAAGAAGGTCTTGGTCCCTCCATACCCATAAACAAAAAAGGTCTGACCTTCTTTATTC
Source organism: Sporobolus alterniflorus (assembly GCA_008808055.3). Lineage (NCBI taxonomy): Eukaryota > Viridiplantae > Streptophyta > Magnoliopsida > Poales > Poaceae > Sporobolus > Sporobolus alterniflorus. Next base: position 10,148 of record VSTD030000748.1, read on the forward strand.
ATAACAGAACTGCATATTGCATCGAAAACATTCTTTTTACAATAATTCAGCCTAGGAATAACGATTTCAACTGAGGATGATAACACACTAGAGTCATAGCTAAGCTCATCTAGAAGAAATCTGTTTTCTGTTGATGCAGTTCCAATATTATCAGGAATTGGCAAACTGAAATGAGCTAAAGAGTATCCTGCATCTCGAAGCAAATTTTCCAATTCAAACAGGAGCGAAGAAGTAACAAAGGTTTCCATAGATGAATTGTTTGAACCAGAAGATAGACGATTAATTCAATAGATAATATCCTGACTCATATGAGATGAATGGTCCGTAAAAACTTCAAAGGGTCTAACAAAATAACAAAAGTGTGACAAAGAGTTGTCTTAATTGGTATGGGGTCGCCCATTATGCTGCATCATTTAAAGGATGAGACCATTCTTGGTCATCACCAAGAAGACCTAAAGATTGGTAGGCTAACCGAAATGTTGAATATTCATGGACTCCAATAGTTCTTATTTCATAGAATAATGTCGCACCTCTAACGATGTGTAGCAGCATGTGCAAATAGTATGCTTCTCCTTGTGCGGGGTTAACATGAGCTATACAGCTAATTTTGTTGTGCTTTCTTCATCTTGTTTTCCAGTACTAGCCATCAACATGCCATGTAAAGTGTTCTGGAAATTCAATGTAGGAATAATTTCTTGCAAAATGAGATGTGCTATTAATTTCAAGCCAGCTAGTTAATTTTGTTCTGGCATTGTTTGGATCATCAAGTACTTCCTCAAGGTCATCGTCTTATGTAAAAATGACATTGTTTTCATAAAGCAAATGAACAGGAAGACATTCAACTGTCAGATCTGAATGATGAATGTCATACTGCAACAATCTTCAGAAACCATCATTTGGAGTAACACAACGACATTTAAGAAAATTATTTATTTCATTAATTTCGTCATTTGATGAGCCTATTGTTGAAGGGTTTGTTTATACTCCAACTCTAGCACAATCAAATTCTTCTGTGACATATTTGAAGAGGCACTCATGCATGTTGTCTCGGTTAACTCTTTCTACATTTATGTGGTCTTAGTACTTTACCAGCAGATCAACATTGTGAGGAACAATAATTCGATTGTCAATGTCAATTCCATTTTTATTGACAACTAATCCATTGTGAGGTCGAGCATACTGAGTAAATACACTTTCAAGGATAGTGGTGTGTTCGCATAATTTTTTCAGATAGAACTTGGAATATTTCCCATCAACCAAATAGGACGAATATGTGACTTCAGGGCCATGTATCATGAAGGAAGAAACCGCTTCATATCCTATTGGATCATCTGCAGCGTTTGGTAGTTGAGTTGAGATAAAAGTGTCAACCATTGCTGCATCCCAGGGTATGCCCTTCTTTAACCATATAATAATATGAGCATGTGGCAGACCACATTTTTAGAACTCAATTGTGTAAACAACTGCATTTACAGGGCCAAAAAAAATCTCTTTTTATGTCATCCATCAAATTTTGTAATTTCATTTTGAAAACACGGTTAACAATTTCTGGGCGATCAGATGGAGTCAGTCATGGAGGAAGAGCAGAAAATATTTCTAGCCAAGCAGCATTTGAGGTAAACATGAGAAATAGGTCGGGGCAACCAAATGTCCTGCAGATCCCTATGCAGTCTTGGTATTTCTGGTATAAATAGCGAGGGCCTCCAGTAAATGATGCAGGTAAAATAATTCTTTTTCCTGCTGATGAACATGACCTCATCCCATTTGAAACACAACTCGATAACGAACTATATGTTGTTGATCTATACTTTCTTTGGAAACTTTTTGTTCAATAATGATCTATCCTTTCTTTTTCTACATAGCAATATGCATCAACCTGATAAGCTTGTGTCCCCCTTCCACACCTCAAGGGTGTGTTGAAATCATCAGGCCTATCATGAAGTCTATAAGCATAGTACTCTACTATAGTTGCCTTTTGATGACATATAGAAGTAGATCCCTGTGTTTCACAATACATAATATTATCGTGAAAACCATCCTCTCCATATGGCAATAATAAAGGATATTGCATCGACATGAACTTACGATGGCGCTCATTTATCTGTTGCAAATGTGACACATGATCTTCTATAATTATATCTCTACCCACATCACTTTGTCCGAGATGACCAACCACAAGGCCAACAATCTCTAATGCAACTGGGGAACTGAATACATTACCATGTGCATCGATGTCCCCAAATATTCATATACTATAATGATCATCTGAAGTATCAAATAATCTTTCACGCGCAGTTCAAAACAACTTTACAATTGGATTATGTGAATCAAGCATTTGTATTAAAGATCTAACAACATTTTCATTTGCATGAAACAGACTCATTGAAGATGAGACAACATTGATTCTATTGGAAATCTAATGCTCTGTATCAAAGAGATACAACTAGGCATATTCCGGTCATGCATCTTGAGGTGGAAGCAAGGAACCAATTCTATGGCAAACCTGACCGCTTATCTTGAAAACATATAGACCATGGCCATCATTTATCGAGTCGATAACCTTTGGTCCCATTGAAGTCATTGCAAATATTGAATTGTACTGACGTATATGATAAAAAACATGATGTGGCAGGGGTATAGATTGTGAGGTCAAGAAACCGAAGAGAGGTTGTGTGGTTCTGCATAACGTGGCAGCAAGATTCTGCCTCCTTTGCAACACAGATTGTATTTAGGATTTGTGGTCCTTCTATCCTGTCTTACACGCTCTTCATATCAAAAAAGGCACCACAATGTTCATAGGAAAACGATGGTGCTCCCAGATCAAGTGGGTCAAAGATAGTCCCTACAAAACACAATAGAATTTTGTGCAAAAGGATATAAGGAAATGAAAGACATATTGAGTTATCATGAGTAGGGATGGAAATTACTTTTATGATGGAATGTCGCAGGTAAACTGGGAGCAACAGAAATATTTGAGGTGGTGGCTGAACCAATATGAGTATTTTGTTGTAAATTTGTTTGTTCTGCAGGGCATTCAGCTAAAACAGAAAATTGGATGGCAACACACAAATTAACCCAGAAGGAATTGATTCAAGTACAATTTTTAGGCTCCGTAACAGGATGAAAGATCATTTTGATTTGAAAAAAAGAACAAAGGGTGATACTGATAGAGAAATATGATAGGAATAAGCACATATGTTACCTAATCTATCTTGTTGTGTGGCAGAATTCATTCTTGTTCTTCAAATACGTCGGTTTTCATGAGACGTGTCACTATTTACTTGGAGAAGAGTAATATGAGTTGGAAGATGTGGTCGTCCTCTACGATTGGGTATTGGCTATGTAGAACTACCACCAGTGTCACATACACTTGGAGCATTAGAAATATTTGAGGTGGAGGTTGAACCAATATGAGGACTTAGATATAAATCTGTTGTTTGTACGGGGCATTCAACTGAAACAGAATAGTCAATGTGAACACTTAAATTAACCCACAAATAAGTGATTGCAATAGAATTTTGAGGCTCTATAACAAGATTAAAGATCATTTTGAATTGGAAAAAGATAGAGGAAATGTTGATACTGATGGAGAAATGTGGTAGGAATAAATACATGTATTACCTAATTTATCTCGTTCTGCGGTAGAATTCATTCTTGCTCTTTGGATATGGTGGTTATCATCAGATGTGTCACTGTTTACTTGAGGAAGAGTAATATGAGTTAGACATCATTATCGTCGTCTACGATTGGCCACTGGCTACGTAGAACTGCCAACAGTGTCCACAGCACTAAAAGAAAATCACTCAGCCTTTCTGATTGAGCTTACCGTGTAGGTACCCATATCAACTGTTAAGGAGGCAGGTATATAATTTATAGGAAAATAAGGATATAAAGAACCACTTAGAACTGACAACACATATATGGCACAATAAGTGGCATAAAAAATTATATGTGTTTTCAAAAAATAGGGTTGCAACAATGACAAATTCAAAAAATTAACTGAGACGGATGTAGTGGAAGCTACATAGTTTTGTAATTTTAATGAACAGTTTAATGAGTGACACAGAAACAACAAAAAGAAAGAGACATATATGATGTAGTGGAAACTTGTAATTTGAATGTACAATTTTATGAGTTACACAGAAGCAACAAAAAAGACAGAGACATATACAATTGTTGAAACTGGATTAGACTGTGTAGCCTAGGCAGGAAAAAAACAGAGGAAACCAGCAACACATTTTCACACATTTATCATATGACTTGAGCAATTAAATTTAATCGTAATCGCCTGAAAGTGGAAGAATATTGTTCACCTTGATTATCTGAAAACAGAATCTCAACTGTATAACACGAAGAGTATACGAAAACAGAATTGTAACTGTATACCAAGAAAAAATGTCCACGGAAAAAGTATGAACCTGCAACAGAAAAAAGTCATAACATAACCTACTTTAGTATGCATGTTAAAAACAATTTTAGAGGGATGTAAGGGACTGCACATAGAGTTGTATGCCCAACATGAGTAAGTATACCAATCCAGTAATAAACAGATATAACCTAGGTTAATGTACGAAACAAAAAGTGCATGTTCAAATTACAC
>VSTD030000749.1:0-14744 GCA_008808055.3 Sporobolus alterniflorus
CGCCACCAGGCCCAGGGGGGGGGGGGGGCATGAAGGGGCACGCACCGAGCACCACACACTCAACTTGCATCATGGCAGGTTTAGCTTTAGCCCCGAGGGGCCAGGGCCTAAAGTGTTCGGTAGCAACGTGAGCGACACATGCTTCCCTAAGTGTTTTCGGGCACCCAACAACATCGTCAAGCGGCAAAACCAATCCCAGCGTTTGGTTGGGGGACTACCGCCTCATGTCCAGGGTGGGCAGGGTGGATAATGATCTCTTCATCATCTAGTTCCTCCCCATTTATTTAGTCGACACGTCTAGAGATTGGCTCGATCACTTGCCTAGAAACTCGATCGATTATTGGGAGGATCTCAACGAGATCTTCACTGGCAACTTTCAGGGCACAAACGTGCGGCCCAGCAATCCCTGAGATCTGAAGGGTTACCGACAAAAGCAGGGGGAATCTCTACGGGATTATATCTCGCGCTTCTCCCAAAAGTGTTACGAACTCCCCAAGATCTATGACACCGACGTCATCTCGGCGTTCTGGTCTGACACAAACGGTCGAATCCTGGTGCACGAGCTCGGTCGTGACCAGCCAAAGACCATTAAGGAGCTCCTCGACATTGCCACCAGGCACGCCTCTGGCGAGGAAGCAGTCGGGGCCATTTTTTTGTAGAGCAGCAGGAAGGTGGCCCCAAGCGGAGGTCGGGGCACACCGACCAAGGCAACCGACAAGGGTGCAAAGAGGGGCACTAGAAGCAACAATAGGGGGCCGAAGCGGTGGCCCCACTGAGTCGCGGTAACCACTAGCTGTGACTAGGGTGATAACGACAAGGATGCTAGTGACTCCGACGAGGAGCTCATCGTCGCCGCCGAGCACGATTTTAAACGCTAGGCGCTATAGCCCACCAATCACTTTGAGAATCTTCTCGAAGCAACCTACCCCAATCATGCGTACCCTATTAGGCACAAGTTGAAGGAGTGCACCATGATGAAGAACTACATGACCACGGGAACTTTTGCCAGAGGCAAGAAGCCTGAAAGGTGACCCAGAGGGGAAGGCTGTCGCCCCTTTCCTTGAAGAGAAGGCGACCATGTCGATTTATGGTGGGCCGGCCCCCCATGAGTCACGACGTAAACTCAAACTTACCAGCCGAGCAATCAATGTTGTAAGTACGGCAATCCCGAAGTACATGCATTGGTCTGAGTCCCCAATCACTTTTGACCGAACGGACCACTCAAATAGCATCCCTAAACCGGGGAGGTTTCCCCTCATTGTCGATCTGTTGGTCCAAGGCAGCGGCCTCAACCTCATGTACCTCAACACCTTTGAGGGATTGTGGCTTTACCGTGACTAGCCTCAAAGCAGCCCACACCCATTCTACGGAGTGGTCCTAAGCAAACAATCCGTTCCTCACGGGCGGGTCACTCTGCCGGTCACCTTCAGAGACACGAGCAACTACCGCATCGAGATGCTCATGTTTGAGGTAGTCAACTTCTTCGGACCTTACCACATTATCCTAGGGCAACTGTGTTATGTCAAGTTCATGGCCATCCCCAACTCCTACATCAAGCTCAAGATATCTGGACCTGTGGTGTCATCACCGTGGAGGCCAAGACACAACGTGCCCTGGACTACGAGCAGAACAACATTGAGTTGGCTGTCACTGCGGTCATCACGGTCGAACTATGGGAGCTCAGTCTCTAAATACCCATAGCTCCACTCAGCCCAGCCATGCCCCTGATGTCCAGCATTTTCAAGATGGACGAGGACGCCAAGACCATACAAATCGATGCAAGAAACCCTACCAAAACAGTGTAGATCGGGGCTAGTTTGGATCCCAAATAGGAAAGTGAGCCCATCGACTTCCTCCGACACAGTAAGGACATGTTTGCGTGGAGCTTGACAGAAATGCCAGATGTCTCTCAGGAAGTCACCGAGCACACCCTCAACATCAAACCCAGTTCGAGGTCGATCAAGCAAGGCTTGCGATGCTTTAACCAGGAAAAGTATAGTGCCATGGGCGAAGAGCTATCCAGGCTTTTGGCCATTGGCTTCGTTAAGGAAGTTCAACACCCAAACTGGATAGGCAACCCAGTTCTTGTACCAAAAAAGAATAGAAAATGGTGGATGTGTGTTGATTACACAAGCCTGAACAAGGCATGCCCGAAGGATCCCTGCCCTCTCCTCTGAATCAACCAGGTCATAGGCCTCACTGCCGGTGCGAACTACTGAGTTTTCTAGATGTCTACTGGAGCTACCACCAGACACCCCTCACCAAGGCAGACTAACCCACCACCACATTCATCACTCCCTTCAGATTCTTCTACTACATAAAAATGTCGTCCGAATTAAAGAACATGGGGGGCCACCTACCAGCGGTGTATACAGTCCAATTTTGAAGGGCAAATCAAGCGCAACATGGAGGTCTATGTCAATGACATCATCATGAAGACTTGGTAGAGTAGCAGTCTCATCGCTGATCAGGAAGAAACCTCTGCTAACCTCAGGCACTTCAACATGAAGTTGAACTAGGAAAAGTGCACCTTTGGGGTCCCCTGGGGCAAGCTCGCTCCTGGGGTACATCATCACCAAGTGTGGCATCAAAGTGAACCCCGATAAGATCCCGACCATCGCTGAAATGGGCCAGGTCGAGAATGTCAAGGACGTTCAATGGCTCATGGGATGCCTCACAACCCACAACCGTTTCGTGTCCTAGATAGGGTGAACGCGGGCTCCCCCTTTACAAGTTATTAAAAAAGTCTGATTCCTTCCACTGGATGGATGAGGCACAGAAGGCGATTGACGACCTCAAAATGCTCATCTCCAAGCCTTCGGTCCTAGCCTCACCGAAGCCCGGTGAGACCCTCCTCCTGTATGTCGCGACCACCACCCAAGTCATCAGCGCTACCCTAGTAGTAGAGCGGGAGGAACCCAGGAATGTCTACAAGGTACAGTGACTGGTATACTACATCATTAATGTCCTCTCCAACTGTGAGACCTGCTACAATCAGGTACAGAAGTTACTTTATGCCGTCTTAATTACGAAGCGCAAGCTCCTACACTATTGGGCTTGGAGAAATTGTCGGGAACCATCTCACCACGAGAAGGATCGCCAAGTGGGCACTCAGGCTCATAGGGCTCGACATAACCTATGTGCCCCAAATGGTGATCAAGTCCCAGACCCTGGAGGATTTTGTGGCCGAATGGACCGAGACTCAACACCCCCGCCCCCGTCACTCAAGAGCATTGGAGCATGTATTTCGATGGCTCTTTCACCCTCAATTGTGCCATGGGAGGCGTAGTGTTGATCTCTCCTAAGGGAGATCGACTCCTTTATGTTATTCGACTGCACTTCCGCACTACCAATAATGTGGTGGAGTACGAGTCCCTGGTCAATGGCCTGCACATCACCACCGAACTCGGGGTTCAATGGCTTTACATCCGTGGAGACTCTGAGTTCATCGTCAATCAATTAGTGGGAGAGTTGAACTGTCACGACTCTCGCATGGTGGCATACCGGTAGGAGGTAAGGAGGCTGGAGGAAAAATCCGATGGTTTCAAGCTTCATCATATCCTTCGACAAGACAACGAGGCGGCCGATGCCCTCGCTCGACTCAGGTCAAGCCACAAACCACCCCGTCAAGGTGTGTTCATGCAGGATTTGTTCAAGCCCTCTATTCGGCTCGAGGAGGATATCCTGGTACACTCGCCCGGGACCTCCTTGGATGAAGGCAGCTCAATACCCACACCAGGAACCCCGCCGAGAGAAAATGGATCGGCGTTGGTATTGGAGGCCAGCCTGGGAGCCTCGGCCGGGCCTATTAAACCAAGCCCGGGGCCTGAGGGGAAAGTAGCAGCTGTTGTCGGACCATCTAGCCCTAAGGCAGATTGGTGAAAACCAATTTTCGAGTACCTCTGGCTAGGGACAACACCATATGACAAAACCAGAACCCGATGCCTCGCACGAAGGACCAAGGGGTACCTGATTCACGACGGCGAACTATATCGACGCGTCACTTCAGGCATCCTTCAGCGGTGCATCCCCCTTAGGGAGGGCAAGGCACTGCTCCTGAATATCCATGAGGGGATCTGCGGGCATCACACGTAATCAAGAAGCATGGTCAGGAAGGCTTTCTGACAAGGATTTTACTCGACGACTGCTGCCAACGATGTAGCGCAGATCATAAGATCCTACAGGGGATGCCAGTACTTTGCTAGGCAGATTCACACCCCGGCCCAGGAGCTCCAAATGATCCACATTACCTGACCTTTTGCCGCGTGGGGTCTGGACCTTCTAGGGCCCTTCAAGAAGGCGCCCGGGGGCTTAACCACTTGCTTGTCGCGGTCAATAAGTTTACTAAGTGGATCGAGGCGAAGCCCCTGGCTAAAATTGGATCCAAGCAAGCCGTAGATTTCATCCAGGACATCATTTTTTGTTTCAGGGTCCCTAACTCCATCATTACCGACAATGACACTCAGTTCACCGGAGAAAAATTCCTGGATTTCTATGATGACAATAACATCCACGTGGACTGGGCCACGGTCGTCCACCTGCGTACAAAGGGGCAGGTTGAGCGCGCTAACGTCATGATACTGTAGGGCCTAAGGCCCTGCATCCTCACCCAAGAGGGTGATGATGTCCATTGTCACATCTTGAAATTTCCATTTTGGAATGTGAACCATTTTCCTCAATAAATTTAAATTTTCAAAAGGATTTCATTTGATTTAAGATGAAATGATTTATTTTATATTTAAATGAGTTCAAAGAATCAAAATATTTAAATGGTGTTCAAAATTTCTTTTAAATGATTCATTCATTCAAGTTATCAAATTTTTTAAACAAAAGTATTGCCTCTAAAAACTTTATTCAAGAGAAATTTCTTCTCTCAACCTTAATTGAAAAGGATTTACAAAAATTTATAAAATCCCTCCCTAATTGGATCCAAATCCCAACACCCATTTATTTTTGTTCTCTCGGTTGTCATCACGGTATTTTTGTACTACAAATGGCACTTGAGATCAGAAGCATCTTAGTATCAATCTCCCTCTCTTTCTCTCTAGTCTACTCCATCTGCTCCAACCACCCAAGGGCAACTCAAGAAGTAGCATGCATTTTACCATATGTCATGCTCTTTTGTAACCAAGTGCTACTCCTCACGTGTCAACGTCATACCTTCATGTGAAGCGTAGTAGATGCATCTATAGTAATCCCTGCAATCAACCAATCATTTCTGGATCAGCCATACACCATTCCTTGCCTCCTTCTCATCCCATAGTGTTCAAAAGAAGTTCCATCTACTCTACCTGCCAGTTTTGTCTAGCCCCTAAGCCCCAGATCATAACCCAGCTCTCAATAATCTAAATGCTAAAAGACTACCAATGTTCTCTAGTAAATGCTCCCTAATGTCCCCTACATCATACCTAGAAATCTCTACAATAAGAGTCGTGATGCAGCTAGGATGTCATTCACTATGACAGTTGCTCAGTGTTTGTACATATCCTGTGTACATGACTCTACTCTATTGTGAGATCTCATTGATGCACTGACCACTTCGCATGATAAGCTTAGTGTGTGTGTAAGAACATTCACCGAGATTGATCGCGATGCCACCAAGAACGTGATCGACATGCAATATGCCACTCCACGACCATGGCATGCTCTAATATCGTGATCTCTAAATCAAGTGATTTTCCCTTCTAGCCATCTTGTCATTCTTGCGTTCAGCATACACATAAATATCTCCATGCAAGTCCCTTGCTAATCCATAGAGTCATTTGCCCGAAACCCTCCTATCTATTCATATTGATTTCGTCCCATCATCCATCAATAATCTGTTCGTCATTTTATACATCATCTTTATCTTGGTTTTATTTTAAAAACCTTGATGGAAAGCCCATAAATATTTGGAAAATATTCCTTGTCCAATTGACCCAAGTCCAATCAAAGTTCGACCCAATTTTCATTCGAACTCTTCCTTTGAATTCAATGAAGTAAATTGAATTCAAATCCTTTATACTAAATCTTCTTTTAAAATTCAGATCCTTACCTTGGATTTTAAAATTTTCCTTGGTTTAAAGTCATTGATATGAATTTGAATCCTACGATTGAATTCAAAATTTCCTATTTTGAAATGGTTAAAACCTTTTTGAAATTGGAAATTGGTTGAAGTCAAAATCTTTTGATTTAAATTTCATCTCTGAGTCAAGTCCAACCCCGATATCCAAAAGGATGTCAAAGTTATTTTCCTTTGAATCCAAATTCTGAGTTGGAATTCAAATTCTTTTCGGTGAATTTTCCTAATCCTTGATTTAAGTATTTGAATCAAACTTTGAAAATTTTATTTCAAAAATATCCCAAACTTTGAGTTCAAAATTATTTGAATTAAATATTTGAATCAATGTCCAAATTTGTATTTTTGAAAACCCAAACTTCCATTCAAATTCCAAAGTTCCTTTTGAATCAATCCAAATTCGGTAACCTTAATTGGCAAGATAATTCTTTCTCTTTTCAAGCATAGCAAAACCTTCGGCCCAGGAGTTGTTAGCCGGCCCACCCAAAACGTTATTTCTTTCCTATCAACATCCAGCACCGGCCCGTTAGCCTTCATGGCCCATTCGGCCTTTGGAGCCCAGTCGAAGTCCCACCAGCACTCGGTTTCCATTTCCTCTACGCAAAAGCGTAACACCAAAAGCCGCCTTCGCTGTCTTCTTCGTTGAGAAGAACCGCCGCCGCCGCACAGGATTCCGGCCGCGCGCCGCCGGCCGAGCACCTCTGGCCACCTCCTACGCACAGAAATCAGTGCCGCAAGACCTACTCTCCCATTTCCCTCAAGTGAATGGCGCCGACCCGTCCTCTTCTGCTCCCATAAGGCACGAGTTGAAGGCCGCCATTGATGGCGCCCTTTACTTCCTCCAGCACCCCTCCGGTGACCTCCCCGACCCCTATAAATTGCGCCCCGAGCTCCACCATTCTTCCCCGTACTCGTCCCCGCCTCAAACTAGTCTTGTCCGAGCCCCAAGCATCACCTCACCGAGCGCCACCCGCCGCCGCTGCTTAGCACCGCCGCCAGCCGATTCCACCGACTCGCACCATCTGGTGAGGGTCAAAACAGATTCCTCAAGTCCTCCTACCCCTCCTGCGAGCAACACAGCGAAGCCCCGGCGCCTGGAGCGGCGACAGGCCGAGCTCTATCGCCTCCATGGCCATCGGTCCATGTGAACCGAGACCCGCCGTGGTCCACGGTTCATACTCCTTGTCCATGGGAATTTCCAATGCAAGAATAATTCTCAATTTCAATAAATCCCGCGAAACTTACATGGAGCCCCATGTGCTTTGCAGTAATTTCAATCAAATCCACTATTTCGAAGTAATGCAACAGCAGCCCCTACATCTTTCATTCTTGCCCTGACTTTTCCCAAAATTCTATTTCAGTCCCTGTTTCTGAATAAATTTCAGAATTAGCCAGCCACTTTACATCTAGGCCCATGAATTTTGTCCAAATTACATTTTGGTCCTTATCTTTCTACACCAAAGCCCTCCAAACTTTCTATCTTTACAAATATGCCACTGAATCTTTCCAAAATCCTGATTTCTCCCTCTGAACTTCAATTCTCCATATTTTTTCGACCGTAACTTTAATTCTCATAATCACATCCTCTCTCTTCAGGCTATTTATATTCGTATGATTATTGTATTTGTGTGATTGTATGATTGAGCATTAGGAGAATTCGTTTTAAAGCCGATGAATGAAGACTACAATATCAAGTATACAAGGATTTCAATATCAATTATATGAGGACTTCGATCGTTTCCTTTCAAAGCAACGAGACAAGTGTCCTTGAACATATTGCACATATATATTTCTCTATCTATTCTGTAGAACTAGAATTGTATGATAGGAAGGTCTGTTCTATGCACCTATGTTAGGTCTTGACTAGAATTGACTTGCTATTCCATGAAAACCTTAGAAGTATTTGAGTAGTCGTCATAGGCTTAGAATTCCTTAGCCTAACATGTCCTGGTCTGGGTTTGGGTAGAGATTATGTTCATCATTTTACTTGTGTCACCTTGTCTATGTTATGGTTAGTTTATCCTATTAGTGTGGAGAATAGGATTTGGGGTGACATAATTAGAACTTGTCCGATGTGATGCCGACGGTTCAAGGCTTTGTCCATTGCGATGCTGGAAGCCTATGATTTATTATCATACCCAAATCTAAGGATCGGTTCATGCAGCGATCACCCATGAAAACAGTACAATCATGAGCCTATATGAGTACGAACTAACATAGTATGTGGTAGAGACTAGTCTTGACGTACCAACCTGCTGTGTGGGGAAGTTATGATGGTAAACTGCTAGGATGTTTGGTGAAGCTATGATGACTGAATCGTGAGATGGTGTGGGTGAAGATATGACAGCTGAACCCATAAGGCACAAGAGGGGGCTTCTGGGTGGGTGCGATGGTCACACCAGAGGTGAAACCTCTATGGGTACGTTAGAAGCTAGTGGAAATCATTGAAAAGCCTTGTAGTGATCTCCTGGCCTCACACCAAAGAAAGTGTAAATATGCTTGATCTGCATGGCAAAAATGGAGATGTTAGTCACCTGGAAACATGTGATGAAATCACTACTCATGGGGAACGTGTACAATCTCTGCAAAGTGTAAAACTGTTATAACAGTCATGCTCAGGGTCATGAGCGGCATGGACTCTCACATGATTAGTGGAACCAGAGATGAGTTTGATTTGGTTGGTTGTGTCGAAGTGGGTTTTATTAGGCTATGTGTCGGTCACGGTGAGACTTCATGATGCGATCGAGGTTGTTATCTTTAAGGAGATGAGATTGTTACCTGTTTACTAGAATACTTAAGTCATAGAGTCAACCACTGCTTTCTATGAGTCAAACTTGAGTCTAGCCATCCTTGATAAATAGCATTCATGTCATATTTTCCCCCGCTTGCGGAGTAGCAATCATAAGTCTACTCAAACTTGCCTCTACCGTTGCTTTAGATTGAATTAAATGTTTGAGTCGAAATCAAGGGTACCAGCAGGACAAAGATGAAGGAAGCTAGGCCTGCCTCTGCTCCAGTTGTGCATGTAGAATCCGCACCTACGCTTAGATTTCTGCCGCTGCTTTGCTCTGTAATCTTCTTTCTGACCCAAGAGTCATTTTATAAGATTTTAGCTTGCAATTTATCGAGATATTGTACCTGTTCATCATATTGTTGCTATATATGTGATTTGAACATCTTGGGCACACGTATAGAGGCTTCGGTTTCATTTCTCAGAACCGGGGTGTGACATCCATGCCCGGCTCAACACCCGAGCCGGGAAGTGGGCGACCAAGGTCCCCTCGGTACTCTGAAGCTTGTGAACGATGCCTAATAGGTCAATAAACTTCACCCCCCTTCTTGATGGTGTACGGGGCAGAGGCCGTGTTACCCATCGACCTGCAGTATGGGTCCCCCAAGGTCTGAGCCTATCAACCGGATGCGGCCAAAGAAGCTCAGAGGGACGCCATCGACTTACTCAAAGAATCAAGGGACACCGTTGTTATAAGATCGGCTAAATACCAACAGACACTACGACGGTACCACGGACGCATGGTTTACCCCTTGACTTTCCAGGTACACGATTTAGTTTTACGACAGATACAAACCAAGAAAGGTAAGCACAAGTTGTCACCTCCCTAGGAGGGACCCTACTTGGTACCTGAAGTACTCTAACCCGGGGCATACCGACTGTAGGAGATCAATGGCGTGGCATTTTCCAACGTCTGGAATATAGAACAACTAGGGAAGTTCTACCCATAATCCTTTCCTTCATTTTTTTGCTTGCTTTACCCCTTTTCTTCAGGCGCTAGGATGACGACGGGAAGGCGACGGCAGGTATGTGAGTAGATGCGAGTGTGTGCAAGAGCTCTTGGCTGTTCTCAGGGCTTCGCGGTGTTAGAAAACATGGCGGTGAGACCCAAGACCCTTGCAAAACACAGTAAAGGATGATGTATATGTTTACACACCCTCTACACCGAGGGATACGACCACTGTATCCAAACACACGATTGTCGTGGGCCTACCGATGCTTAGGCTTCGAAGGCGAAACCTGCCAGTTGGGTCAGAGCCACCCAGAGCAACCAGAGCGAGGTACGAAGCGACACAAGGGGTGGCCAGCAGCTGGCACAACCAGAGCCCCATCGAGGGGACTTGACATCCTTAAGCTTCATATCTAAGTCCTGATCAGGAGGTTTCCTTCATGCCCCTTTGTGTGGGCTGGCACAGAGCCGTCCGGGTTTTCCGCTATGTTTACCCGGGAAAGACGCGTTAAACCACCTGGTCCGGATTTGACCAGGGGGCATTAGCCCCTGTCTGGTCCTACGGAGAGGTACTTGCCCTGGCTAGCTCTCACCCCTGAGTGGTGACCCAGGCTCCACTAAGATCTTGACTCGGCACTTCGGTGCTCAGTCTCAGACCGTTAGCCAGCTCATGAGCTCGACGACCACGCTGACTAGCAAGTCCCCGCAGCTCAGCCCCTCCGGGTTAACAAAACACATGAGGACGTGGTCGGTACATTTGCCGCACCACATTCTGACAATCTGGATGCAACCGTGGGGCTTCATTAAGTCGTCATCATAAACCTATATAGTACCTATGAGACTTAGCCTCGAACTGGGCCTTCTAGCCCAGACGAAGCCTCGGGGGCTACACGGTGGGCACCACCGCGGGATTTCAAAACCTGATCTTGGAGGTCTTAGGCCCCGTAATCATATTCCCGAATCCCATGACGGTCCCCACAATATCATGTGAGTACATATTCTGCCATCCATCAAGCGGCCGGCTCCGGCCACCCGCTCGACAGAAGCCTCAAGGGCTACTGTCAGGGTCTTGTACCCCGGGTACCGTGGATCGTTGGTTATGGCCCAACATCTTAGATATGACCGACTCCTCTAGCAGCAAAACAACTGGGAAACCATACACCGTACCAAGGATGGCCCCACCACTCCTGGCTAGAGAGGGGAGCCACCTATCTAAAAGGAACTAGACTTAGGAGGACCCGTGGGCTTCCCTGATGCCAAGCAATGGTCATGGTTGCTAGGCTCCAAAGGCGCTGCGCGGGGCCCTACCTGGCAGGGTGTAACCATGAGCATCGCGTGCCCTTTGCAAAGAACGTTCCCGAACAACAGACTCCAAGCCTTTCAAGTCTGGGCTGAAGGGCTTCTCCCCTTTAACATGCATGTCCTGCACGGTCCTCCCCTCGAGGACTCGAACCTTCTCCACCAGAGCAAGGCAAACCACCTCAAGGGTTTTCTCACCCCCGGATAAGGATAGTGTGAATCTGACACCATCCCACATGGGGTGATTAGACCAGGCCGCATCAGTCCAAGGGCTCTGGGCCCCAGCCTGACAGTCATGGCGTGTGTGCTCATAGGGGTAGCGACTTCTTCAAAGAAAGGCTTGGCAACCAAGTAACAAAGAACCTTCCCGAACCAAGGACTCTATGATGCAGAGGGAAAGACATCCCATCTACCTCAACCCCCACTTGGGAAGGCTTAGCGACCAAGTAAGGCCAGCCCCTCATAGCACCAACTCCAAGAACCTTCTCGTGCACCGCCCATCTCAGCATCAAGAACTCCCTGAAACTGACAAAAACACCACGGAAGCCCCCAACCGACCTCTACGGACCGACCAAATCGATCAGGGCCCCACTGGCTATGTAATTCACACATGAATGTAAAAGTAGCTACTTCGTAGTTATCCAACCGCTACGACGGATTATAAAAGTCCCCCTACCCTTCAGACAGGGGGTATGAAATCATTTCCCCCTTCACCACATAAACTTCTTGAGCTCTCTGCACACCCCAGTGTAACATCTGTTCATCTTCAATATCAAACTGTTGGACGTAGGGCTATTGCCTTCGAGGAGGGTCCTGAACCAGGATATATCATAGTGTGCTTTTTAGTTTGTAGGACCATCTCAGAACTGGAATGCGTGATCTTGACCACCCTGTTCTTACCAATGCAAAAAACACCGACAACTTTTTCTCAGGGGCAGTAGTATCTGTCTAACGCTGTTGATGACTCGCAAAAGGTTGTTATACATGGATTATGTGAGATATGTACGGTCGAGGGTCATACACGGACCTAGAGTGGAATGTGTGTGTCATGTTGATCAGATTTCTCATGCAGGGTGTACATCAATTCGAATCATCATGACTTTCGGATATGAGTAACTGCTTGACATGTGGTCATCATCAGATAGTTAATTAATGAAGTAATATTGTTATTAATGAATTTAATGCTTGCTTTGTTATAATTACTTATTTGCTACTCTTGATTGGCTTAGTTCAGGTTTATCTAATCTTAGTGCGGGTTTAGCATAGAGATAGAGCTCTCCCCTATAAGCCTTGCATGCTAGGTATCAACTATTTATGGCCATATTGACGGGTCAATCTTCTTGAGTTTTAGTTGTTCAGTCTTTACCTTGATGTTGTTTTCAGGTGTGTTCTGTCTCCCCCTCTCGACGTGAGCCATTTTCTGAGGTCGACATCTCTAGGGCAAGGTGTCATTCTTGATCGTTGAGATATCACTTCCATAAATCATTTTTATTCTCCATCTTTCTCTTAAAACTCTGTAATCGAATTCGAAACTCAATTTATAACAAAGTTTAATTTTCAGAGCATTTTAGTTGTTAATTCTTGTATGTGATGTATTATGCGTTATTAGTTCGGTAATGACACCCTATAACGATCTTGGCTAAGACTAACCATCCTTACTTAAGGGTGGGATGTCATACTCTAAAACCCACAGTTCTTTCACGGATCCCCCCCCCCTCCCAAAGAGAATCACAATCCAAATATTTACACACTACTCCCTTTTTTGATTAAAATACTTACATGCACTCTAATTTGTGCCATAATCAATAGTAGCGATGCAAATATTTACATATAGACCCCTATAATTTACAAACAAATTGGTACCTCATTTGTGTGAGTTGCTCACCCTGTCTCATCTTCGTCTTCCATGCGACAAGTTTTTTTTTATTATGAGACTATTGTCGAGTGGCTTCTCTAGAATAAGACTTTGCAGCATGGCCTCTCCAAACTGGGATCAAATGTAGTTAAGGATGTTTCATTTGACATTGGGGTGTTTCTAATTTGAATCGAATACATGATACTAGTTGAGAATCCCACGTGATGCTGCGGGATTTCAAAATAGTAAAACTTGCAGTAGTGACAACTAACAAAAATAAGAAACAACAACAACTTGCAGTGGTCGTCATCATGGTGGCGCTCCTGGTATCCGCGCCAGCGGTGAGCATGTTGTCCTTTTGCATCAGGTATGCCACAAGCAGGGATCTCACCACCTCACAGGCCTGCTGATGCCTGGAACATCCCACACTGATTTATAGCTAATGCCTTTGGTCTTGCATGCATCATCATCGGTCGGTCATACATGAAAATGAACACATGGAGGGGAAGGGAAGGTTGCGGGGTTTGGGCTTGGCAGAGAACAATAGGGATTTTGTTCCCTTTTAAAGTGTAGATTGGTAACGTTCCTGGTTGATGGAGAATCGGAGAATCAATGTTCTTAACACACCTTTACTGTGATGGTCTCTTGATTGCATGCCCAATCCTTTGCCCCTAACGCCATTTGTCGTGGAGGAGTAAAGAAGAGGGGAGGCTTGCATGGAGATAGAATAGAAGGAATAGCGACATAAAACCAAGATGTGTTATTGTCAACCATTATTGTGATGGTCTCTTGATTGCACACACAAACCTCTACCCCTAACATCATTTGCCGTGGAGGAGTAAAGAAGAGGAGAGAGAGTTGCATGAAGATAAAATAGAAGGAATAGCGCCATAAATCCCGGATGTGTTATTGTCAACCATTATTGTGATGGTCTCTTGATTGCACGCCCAATATTGCACCCCTAACGCCAATTGCAGTGGAGGAGTAAAGAAGAAGGGACATTTGCATGGAAATAGAATAGAATGAACAACACTATAAATTCAGGATATGCATTATTGGTAAATTAATGTTGCCAATCTGGTCGGCGACTAAGATGTCGACGCTCAGGATTGAAACAATATTCTGATGCTATACTTTATTCAATGGTGCAGATTGGCAAAGGCCTTCAATTCAACGGACAAAATAATTGGGTGATATGTATCAACCAGGATCAAGAGAATGGGGGGAGGCTAGTTTCGTTTGCATAGTTATAGAGGATTAATGAATTGCCCTCTGTGCGCCTGCTCACTGCAACTACTTGGTTCAGTGCCTTAGCTCTGCTCATAGCCGCCACCTGTAGACACAGTGGAAGAAGGACCTCCCGTAGACGCAATGGAAGAAGCACCTCCGTTTGGCCAACATCTCTGCGATCTACACATGTCCACCACCGTGATCCAAAGGCCCATGGTCTCTTGCGTGGGGTAGGGCAGCGGGGAGTACTTCTCATGCGGGCACTGGCGAAGCCAATCCTGAACCTAGGGGGCATGCACAATAACAACAGGCGCTGAGGAGGTTGAGGTTGTTTGAGCTGAACAAGCTTGTCTTTCTGAGGGGTGCTCATCATAATCGAGGTCTTGAGTCGAGTGAGGTCGAGCTTTAGGGAGCTCACGGCCTGATGGCGTTACCTCAGGCGCGATCGCCAGTAGATGGCAGATGAGATCAATTTTCACTCGTGTTCGTGCCTTAGCATTGGTGGGGGAAGAAGACAAATCCATCCAAATCAATGGGACAGAAGAGAGCTCGGTATTAGATT
>VSTD030000750.1:0-14738 GCA_008808055.3 Sporobolus alterniflorus
CACGGTGAGACTCCGTGATGCGATCGAAGTGAGAACCTTGAGGAGATGTTGTGACCTTAGTACTAGTATGCCTAAGGTGTAGTTGTTAACCACGGGCTTCTGCATATTAAACCAAGTAGCCTTCCTTCTGTAGCATGCATGTCATAAATTTCCTTATACTTGTGAGTAACCACCATAAGTCTACTCAACTTGCCTGCATCATTGTTTAGACGGATTTGAGGATGGAAGTCTGGGATACCAGCAGGATCCCAAAGATGGTTGTTAGGCAGGCCTCTCCTCCGGTCGACACCTCTGGATGCTCATCTCACGCCTAGTTCGCCGCTGCATGCATGTAATTTTCTTTAGACCCAAGGGTCATTTTGTAATGAATAAGTACTTGTATTACTAAACATGGAATCTGTTTATCATATTGTTGCTATACGTGTGAATAAAACATCCTGGGCACATGTATGGAGGCTTCGTTTGCACTATCTCAGAGCAGGGTATGACACTTGACTTCCAAGACTTTGAGTGGCAGCCAGCGGGAGAGAAAGGCAAGTGACCCTTGACCATTTTGTTCCAATATGCTATCTCTCTCTAGTATACACATTGGCCTGCATGCTTTAATATTGTACCTAAGCCTCATACTTTAGGATTTGGGTTCATACTTGGCTAGTTATGCTTAGCCATGCAGTCTTGAGTGTCATACAGGTCTTTCCATCTTTATGATGTTGAGTTTGACTTGTGGAGTATTGAGAGTGTTGATCTTTCATCCGTCGCGATGTGAGGTGACCGTGGTGAGGTTCGATGTTGTGGTTTGAGCAAGGATCGGAATGGTGGAGACGGTTGGAATCCGTTAGGTGATGTGGTTTGTCATGCTCGAATCTGCTAAGGACCGAGTCATAGGAGTAGACACCCCACGACAACAGGTGCCGCCACGTGTTCGGTATGGAATGGCTTGCTTACTAATTAGGGATGTTGCGGGAAGTGTGTCTTGATCGAATGAGTGGGAATTTGGCATAGTTACTTGCCCATGCTCACACGGTGCAAGAGGAGCCGTGGTCCCGTGACTACCCCGGGAAACCTTAGCATTGCTATGGTACCGCGACTAACTTAGCTAAGCCTGGCATACGACCCGTAGTAAACCTTTGTAACGTCATGTAGTGATCTCTGGGCCATACACCAAAAGAAGTGTAAGAATGGCAAAAAGGAGGTTTCGCTAGTCGCTTAGCTAGTGATGAAATCACTACTCGTGGGTACAGGGTGCTTACCTTTGCAAAGTGTATAACTATCATGATAGTCGTGCTGGCGGTTAAAAGCGGTATAGGATCCTGTTTTGACTAGATGGTATGGATGGGAATGGGATGGTTTTGGTCTAGCCTGTGTGAAACGGTATGACCTATAGAACCCCTTTGTGGATCATACTTTGAGATTAATTCAACATAATTGTGTAGTCTTAGCCTACAACTTTAACGTTGTAATTTTGGTGCTAATAATTGGAGAGTCATGTATAGGTGCATTTATGCTTATCCTTTTATTACAGTTTTATCCTTGTTATTACCTTGCATTATCATTTTATTTCTACACTTGCTGAGGACCAACCATAAGTGTACTCATCCTTCCTATTTTCCCCTGCTACTGAAACCTGCTACTCAGAAGGAGAGGATGGACTGGAATTCTTCGATGAGGAGTTCCAAGATACGTGTTGCCCCTGTTGTCATTCCTGTGGTGTTATGGTGTCTTCCGCTGTTCCGTTCTGCTGAGAATCATCGTAGTCTTTAGAGACACTATTTATGTAATAATTATACTTTATTCATGACATTTGGTTATCTGTGAACACTTTTGGCTATATGTGTGGAACAATTGATCCTGGGTCATGCATATGATGAGTACTTGGTTTTGGTGTAAAAACCGGGTATGACATCTTGCTGAACCCTAATTTTGAGATTGATCGCAGTTGAATGAAACGTTCCTCAATGACATACACGTTCCTACTAGAGCCAAATATTTTTCCACATAACAACTCTTGTTTGTCTTGAGCTTTGTTAAGGGATGTGTCCAATTGACCTTTGAAATTTTTCAAAAATGATTTGCTACCCACAATATTTGATAGTCTCACCCAGAAATATTGGCTTGCATACCTCCTCTCCGGAATATGCGTCCACCGCCGATATATCCACAACTCCCACATCTCTACAATCATGGTTTAGCTATATTGGCATGCATAACTACATTCTGGAATATGCGTCCACCACCAGTATATCCACAGTCATGTCCATGCCATTACATGTCAAGCCATTTGAAAAGAAGGTTTCTAAAGAAGTGATTTTTCTCATCAAATATCATCAAAAACCCCAAGTCCTCAAGAGACGGAGCATAGAAAAAAGAGAGAAAAAAATATTGAAAAAAGAGAAAAAGAAAAAAAGAGGAAGAAAAAGAAAAGCTCCAAGAGTCTCTTCAAATAAAGGGGAAGTCAATATTCTGGTAGGAGAAAAACACTTCAACTTCAAAAATCTTCTTTTGATGTGATTTTCTCCCCCTTCATCATACCATTTCAAAAACCCTTTCCAAAATCATTGAAAAGTTTTCTTAGCTCTTTTTGGACCATCCTCAATATACATGACTTGAATTGTACCCTTTCTCTTAACTCATGAGCTCCACATATTTAGCCTTTAGGGGGTAGGATAAAAAGGAACATTTGTTTAGCCGAGGTGAGGAACCACATACCAAAAAGAGTGCCTGAGTGCCTAATGTCGAGGAACCATAGTATCATTCTTATCATATTGTTTCCAGTCGATTTCAAAAAGAGGCTAAGTAGGAGAGACATGGACGAAAAGTTTCACCTTTCAACCGCCGAAGACGAGGTGAAAAATTCCACAAAAAGCTCCATGAGGTACGTAGGGACCGTAAGGTATGGCTACATTGATTCATTTGGTAAGTTTGAGCATGGGTCTACACTTGTGTTGTCTCAAATCTCTTGCATTGCTTCAGGTTTGGCTTTGCTCGAGGGTGAACAAAAGTATAAGCTTGGGGGATGTGTTGGCGTCCATAAAACGTCAATTTACTGCATCAACATGTCGAGTAAATGTGTGAAATACCCATGTATTCACCTTGTCTACTAACCTAGTTCCACGGTTTTAGTGTTTATTTGATTTCAGGAACTTAGGTATCAAATTGGAGCATTCCAAGGGATGCTAAGGTAAAGTTGACCAAATATCAAAATCATCATCACCATGGGGGTGTGTTTGACACATGGACCAAGTGGGGCTAGACCCTAGACTGAGTGGGACCAGGGGTTGGCCGGCCGGCCAAGGTATAAGGTGGGTCAACCCGAAACTTGGTTACCACGTGTCTACATGAGGAGGAGAAGCCCGAGTCGGTGGAGAAAGTTGGTGGACACCGCTCCACTCGACCGGCCGGATACGTAGATTGGCCGCTCGGCCGCCACCTGGCACCAAACTAACGTCTCCAAGTCGGTGGAGGTCCCATTCACACATATAAATACCCTCCTCACAGTGAAAGTCGACACACACACACCACACTTTGGAAATTCCACTTGCAAAGCTCTCATTCTTAGTGTAGTAGCTAGGCGTATCCTTGTCGGGAGAGTGGCGAGGCTCTGAGAGCCGGAGGGCCTCTTGGCCTGTCGGGAGCCCTCCTCGTAGCTCAGGCGCAGAAGCTCTGCTCGAGTACCTTGGGTGAAGTAGGAGTCCTAGCCTGTCGGTATCACTCTGTTTCCATGCCTCGGATTTGGGTAATTTACCTATCATAGTAAGTTATCCAATCACTTCTCTTATGTTCTCTGTGCATTTACATATTGTATGGTAGAATCAGATATTCTCTTATTGTATATACGGTCCCGTGTCTGGGGGATCATCTATATAGTGGGACCCAGTGTGGTGACTGTATAGACCCCTCAGAGGCCTTTTCCCTGTGACGACAGTGGATGGTCCTAGACAAAGCCATCAACGAGGTGTCAGGGGCATTGTGTATGCATGCAGTGCCCTTGACCATATAGATTGTTGTGATACCCGCAGGAGTGACAGTCTGTTAGGGCTTCGTAATCCACCATGTAGCTGGACTGATATGGTGGATCCCTCCCTACCTAGCTTCACTATAGCCCCCTGTGTGGATTCCTTGTTGTCCTATAGGATTGATCAGGCAGCCTAAGTCTATCCTTCAAGGCAGTCCCAAAGTCTAAGGTACGTATATGCATTTCACACATTCACTTATTAGTTGTCTCACTCTTACCTAGGTTAGGTGAACCCTTAGCTCATTCTTTATTGTTGTGATTCCTCCATGTGTGTGTGCGTTATCTTCCCATAATGTAGCCCCTACTAAGTCTAGTAATGTTTGCTATGTTTATCCTTGTTTTATTCTCTAGATATGATAGAGTTACTGCTTCCCTGTGGATTCGATACCCTAGAATACTCCTGCGTGAAGGCTACAATTGGCATCTGTACGCTTACAGATTATTTTGTGGCTAAGAAATGCCAACACTGGGCCGCCTCGTTAAAAATCTCACACCCTTGCAGGCTTTCTCTGTGAGGAAAAGAGTACGGGCCATGGGAATATAAATGCATGAATTAAAATCTACTGACAAAGGCTCATTTATAATTTACGAGTCTGCCTTACAAAAGCAGCTATTGGCTTAACCAAAAACCTTGCTAGTTTTGCATGGTGATTTGCGGAGATCCACTTGCCCCTCATCTTGGCTCCAGTGCACTCTTGCATTCACCTTTGGCCTCGATTGCGTCACTGAGTCTTGCTGGGATTTCTTGTTTAGACAAAAGTTGATGTGGCTCATGCTGATTTGTCCCTTCCCTAAGGAAATGTACATTCTTGTGCACCACGGGTGAAACCATGTTCAATATTTTTGGCTTCCTTTTGACTATCGCACACGGTTATTGCACCGAAGGTGGTTGGAACTTTGAGGCAAAGGTATGCTGAATGTAGGGCGGCCTCAAAAGTGTTCAATAAGCCTCGCTCAAATATGGCATTAGAGGGATATAGCATATCTATGATGTTGAAGGTTATGTACTCTATGCGAGGTGTTTTGGGAGGTGCCAAAGGAAACAGGCAATGTTATTACTCCAACGGGCTCGATTCTTTTACCGTCGAAGCAATAGAGGGGGCTTCATCAGTTCTTTCAACTGCTTCTTGTTGTAACCGATTTTTTCAAAGGTCGACAGGAAGAGTATATCTGCTTGGTTGTCGATGAGGATTTTGGCAACATCCCATTGGTTGGTGGGCATTGATCACCATAGCATCGGTGTGAGGGAACTCGGATAGGTTGACATCTTGGGCGGAGAAGATTATGGGAATGTGGGACCACTTGATCTGAGTAATGGGGCCTTCGACAGCTATGTGATTTACTTCTTCGTAATAGTCTCGGCATTGTCGCTTGGTTTCAAAGTCAGTATTGGAGTCTCTGATGATTGCAAGGATTGTACCATAAGTTGGGAAAGCTTCATTTTGTCGCTGGGGTTCCTGGATTTGTGGCGGAGGTGGGGGTGGCAGATTGGCTTCATTTTTGACTTGGGGTTGTTGTTTTGCGTTGGGTAGGTGATTTGTGGGACTGCTGGGGATATGTTATCTGCGGAGCTGGTGGGGGGGTATGTTATCTGTAGAGTTTGTGGGGTTGTGGTTGGTTGGTTGTGGCGTAATGGTACAACTTATAGTATGCCGGAGGTAGAAAAAGTGAGTGATTGGATGGAGAATATTGCTGATGAAGGGGTTCCATCGCATGGTGTGGTTGACTTCTCTGGGTGCAGATTGTTGTGAGGCTTTTGTAGAGCCTTGATCCATTTTCTTCTTTGTGTCTAGGAAGATGGGACAATCTTTGGTGCGATGGTCAATCTCACTACCATGATGCATGCAGTACGGAGGTCTGAGTGTGTATGGTCATCGACCTCGGTCGTGGCTCAACTTATTGATTCGCCCCTTTGGCTGTATTGATTGAATCTCTGGTCAGACGTCTTCTCCTATGTTGGATGTGAGGGTGTTCCATAATTCTTCTCGCAGTTCTCCGGTGGTCCACATCCATCAGAGTTGATGTTGTGCATAGGCTTAGGGTGATTATGCTGATTTTCATTGTAACAAGGTCTTAGGGCTTCATCTGGCTTTGAGATTTTCCTCTACTGCTCGAGTTTGTGGAAGTGCTGGATCTCGGACTTGCTGAGCTTCACAAACTTTTCATAGAGCTCCGGCATTGTCTTTGGTCACTCTCCAACTAGATGAGTGTGCAAAGGCCTCACACATAAGGCTTGGTAGCCTGGGCGATGACTTGATCATCTGATACCACTGGGGCTTGAGCTTTCAACTATAGAAACTTTCAGTAGAAACTGGGGAGTGTTTCCTTCTCCCTCTGACTGAATGACAAAAAGTCTTCCTCTAGGTCGAGTTCCGCATGGAAAACTTGAAAGTTGAGCATGAACTCTTTCAACTATGGCCAGGAGTAGATGCATCCTAGAGGGAGTCTGGAGTACCAGTTTGCAGCAGCATCCTCTAGGGAGATGATGGGAGATTTGGCAAGGGTAGCTTCATCTCCCCAGGCTGAAGGTATGGCGACTGCATAGGACATGAGAAATTTGCGAGGCTCGGCGTTTCTGTGATATTTTGGTGTAGTTGCAGCTCGGTAGTGTGGGGCCATGGTGCAAGCTGTAGGTGGTTGGCTACTGGTTATGTGTTGGTGAAGGATGCCAACTGTATACTGCAATTCTGCTAGCCTCGCCCACTCCCTGTTGATGTGTTGTCTCCGAGCCTCAGTGCGCTGGACGACTGCTTGTCTTCTCATGAGTGACTCTTGTTCCTGTCGAAGCCTGCCTATCTCCTGCTGGACCCTGATTAGCTCATTCTTCTCAGCCTCGGCTTCATCTTCATCCTCTTCATCCCAGCCTTGGATTTTGATTTGGTTGGGCTCAGCTTCGCCCTGGTTGACTTGTGGCGGCGGAGGTGGTGGAGGAGGGTTGGTGTTGAGGTGCTAATTGCCTCCTCTAGTTTGGGTGGAGCTAGTACCTTCACCGTTCTGGCCGGTGCCTACTACAGTGGTGGACATGTTGGCCTAGGTTGAGTGCTCTACAACTTCGGTGATGGCGGGGAGGTTTTGAGTCGTTAGTTGCTGGAATGACTATCAGTTTTGTTCGGAGGCTTGGGGTAACCCTTCGTTTGGGTCCAGACGTTGGCTGATTCATTTCGGTAGCATCGTCAGGGTTGTTTTCGAGCTTAGAACATGGTGGGCTCCTAATGTTGGGATCAAATAGCTGAGGGCTACTCAATCCCGAACACGGGATAATTCTGAAGGTGGGTTAGCAAAAGTTGGAGGGCTAGGGACATGAAGGTTTCGGCAACTCGATGAGCGGTAATAAATGCACTCGATTCCTTCCCCAGGGGAATCCCTGCTAGGTCAATTTATAGGGGCGGTTAGGAAGTTTCGTAATAATGCCCGAACTACCCCACTAACCACCCCGTTTACATAGTGTGTGCAGTCACAGGGGCATTACAGTCATTTTATACTTCCAACCACTTTACACGGAGCCTATCACCTAACGACACGTGTCCCTTCTGGTTAATCCTCCGTGCGTTATGATGCTCCATGCTTTGGCCTGCCGAGGCCTATGCTTCTGACCTTGGGTCACCTATTCGATGACAGCATGTCTTCACAAACACCTGAAGCCTCCGTTCGGATCCTGTACTTGTCATCCTATCAGAAATCACAAGATACAAAGGTTTGTCCACGGGTCAATACATGCATAGGTTACCCATGCCCGATGGCGTTGAGGGGCCTTAGGCGCACAACTGTCACCCTGCATCTTCTCAAATCTAGTGAAGCTCGATCTGTGTAATGGCACTAGGGGGCCTCTGGCGTGAGGCCTCCGGCCTATGTCCCCAACAGTCACAATTGTTTTCCAAGCTATAAAGGTTATTACAAACTAGATATCTTCTAAATGAAATGTTCCAAGGGGTCGATCTAAACATAGTCAACACGGTTGCGCTTGTCTTCCTCACTATATCATATAATGTCAAAAAAATGTTTTTAAAGAATGTGTCTCCAAACCAAGCATCCTCCCATAACCTCATTTTAGAACCATCCCAAATTTTGAATTTGCCAAGTCTCAAAAAGTCTAATTTAACTTTCATGAATCCAGACAAAAAATGAGAGTCCCCGAGCATATATTCAACTTGGGTGATCGGTTATGTGTCTCATGTATTTGTTCCTAAGGAGTATTTTGCTATGTGCTCTTCTTGTTGATTAGTTTGTACATCCATTTACTAAGTAAACATCTATCCTAAGGTATAAGTCTAGAATTCCCAACCCTCCTTGGTACTTAGGGGAGCAAATAATGTCCCATCAAATCAGTCTATATTTCTTTTTATACCCATCGCTCTACCAGAAGAATTTTGATCTATAATAGTCAAGTTTCTTTAAAATCTGGTTAGGGACTTCAAAAAACAAGATAACATGAAGATGGATAAGCTACTTAGGACAGAGTTGATGAGTATAAGTCTACCTCCTGTTGATAGCAATTTTCCTTTCCAACTACTTAGCATCTTTCGAAATCTTTCTTCTACTTCCCTTAAGTCTATATTCCTAAGTTTCCTATGATGAATTGGTATCCTCAGATATCTAAAAGGGAAGTTACACATACCACAGCCGAAAATCTGCATGTATTACTCTTCAAAGTCATGCAGCACCATAATAGAATAATTCACTTTTATGAAAATTGATTTTTAGGCCAGATAATTGCTCAAATGCACACAACAAAAGCTTCATATTCTTGGCCCCTTGTCGATCATTTTCAAAAAAAATTAGAGTATCATCTGCATATTGAAAGATGGAGAGTCCAACATCTACTAGATGACGTATAATCCAGCTAAAGTGACCTAAATCCTTTGATCTACTGATTAGAACAGCCAGCATATCAACTATCTAGTTAAAAAGAATAGGCGAAGGGGGATCCCCCGCCTAACACCCTTTTTAGTTTGAAAGTTATGGCCTATGTCATTATTACCTTTTATAACGACACTAACTTTGGTCACAATTTGTTCTATCCAGGAGCACCACCTGGATGAGAAGTCTTTCATTCTTAGAACTTGCTGCAAGAAAGGCCATTTAACTTTATCGTAAGCCTTTTCAAAATCAAGTTTTAGAATGACTCCTCTTTTTTTCCTATGCATTTCATGGATTGAGTCATGTAAAATAACCACTCCCTCTAAAATGTATCTGCCAAGCAAAAAATCATTTGGGAGGGACTTTTGTAAAAATCTTTAAACTCACATTTAAGGGACAAATCTGTCTAAATTGTTGAATGCTAACTTCATCATTTTGTTCGAAGTAGAGTAATTATTCCAAAGATGAGACTATGAAGAGGAAGACTACCTTCATGAAATTCGTTCAAAAGTTCTATATGAGGTCCGACTTAATAGTGTCCCAGATGTATTGATAGAGCTCCACGGGGAAACCATCCGGACCCGGCACCTTATCTTTTCCATTTGGAAGATTGCCTCTCTTATCTCTGTTTGACTAAAAGCACTTCACATAATTTCATTCTCTAAGTCTGAAACTTGTGGAATGCCATCTCTCAAGTTCTCATCTGGGCTGAAAAGATTACTCTCCAGAGGACCCAACAGGCTTTTGTAGTAATTCATTATATAACTCCTTGAATTATCATCTCCTACAATTAAACCACCTTCCTGCTCCAACTGAATTGTCCTCATTTTCCAGTGTCTACCGTTAGCTAAGAGATGAAAGTATTTTGTATTGTTATCTCCCTGAATTAATTCTGTTGCTTTGGAACATTGGAGCCAATACAACTCCTCTTCCTTTTGCAACTTTGTTAACTCAGTGGATGAACAATGTCTGTACTCCAACTCTTGCTGGCTCAACAGATTGCTTTCAGCTTTAATATCAAGAGCATCTAATTGTTGAAGAAAAAACCATTTTTCCTATTTTCTCCTACCACGTTTTGAGCCACAATAATTGTAGGAGAACTGTATATACAGCTAGAAATTTTTGTTAGTAGCAGTAGAATTCATTATCATCTGTAATATACCTCACCGGATATACTTTATCATTGTACAAACACATCAGGATTGAGTGAAGAACAATTAAACAAGAAATGTGTTCCAATTTGCTGTCTGTCATGATACTTGATGCCGGATTTTGACATGGGCCTAGTGGTAGCAGCCCACAGGAATAAAGCACTGGGTACCAAGAAGGTCAGGAGACTTCATTCCCTTTGAAGTGCCGTTGTGTGCGGCATGATGACGTGGTGACATAGTGCTGGGCCCAACTGAGGTGGAGCCGGGAGAGGTTCCTTTAAATTTGAGTTAGTCAATAAATATATAGTTCGTTAGGAAATTTCAACATTTGGTAAGGAAACAATGAGTTGTAATTTGAGTAGGATTGTCAATGTGTAAACCGATTCGATCGGAACACCTGTGTCCTAACCTGATATGAACCCTCAAGGCCAGGGTATAAATAGTTATCTAGAGGCCACTGTAAAAAGACAACTCATATTAATACAACTTCGGCGAATCGCCAAACCCAATTCAAGGCTCTTGGGCCTTTTTTCTAGTAATTATGTTCTCTCTTTAGACCTGCTCTCAGTTAAGTCTAATCTCCTATGGTTTAGGCATAATTGCTAGTTATTCAGCATGCTTAAGATTTACTTGTGGTTACTTTGTTGATTCTGATTACATGCCGCTTTCAATTGCATATGACCTATGTGATTAGGGTTTATGATATAAATTCAGTCAAAATCTACACACTTCATCGGCTACGCTTACTAGTATCTAATCAATTTTCCATCCCTAGAGTCATCTCGGTTAAGTCTGATCCTTTGAGACCTTCATGGCTATCATTGGTTAAGTTCGATCTCCTGTAGGCTCGATCAGGTATGGAAGATGTAGTTGGTGGAGCAGGTTCAGAAGGTTCCATCGGGATGTTTAGTTGATAGAAAGTCAGTACAAAGTTGGTGGAGTCGATTAAGTCAATTGTTCCTTGTCTCACTGAGGCTGCCATCGGTTAAGTCTGACCTCTCAGTGGGATCGGTTAGGACGACATGATCGGTCAACAGAGGGAATGGAACAGTCCTGTTGGAGTCTGTAGCAAACAAAATATCACGCTCAATTCATGTTCTTGCACATTTTATTCTCTTTAGCCAAGAATTAATTGAGCCTATTTCACCTGTTTACAATGCTTTTGACTTTGTCCTTATTTATTAGTTTTATTGCTTTTATTCCTATCTAGCTTATAGCTTATTGCTTTGAACCAGTAGCCAATTTATGATACCCACTTTGCTTGTTTATTGGTCATCACCGACCCCTTCGGGTTAGTGATCCAATGTATCTAAACATGTTTATTTATTTGTTGTTTTGAAGGGAAAAGCGATTGACCTGATTTTGTTTACTAAAACTGTGATCTAATAAACAATTGGCCCAGAACCGGAGTTGAAGCATATCTCACATACCATGTGTGCTATGCATGTGTCATACCTGGTTCCAAAAGAACAGAACCAGACATACAGTGACTCGTCATGGTGAAACAATATCAATATCATGAATTATGAATAAACAAAGTATTATCTCCTACAAAATGACCTCTAGGTCTAAACAGATTATATAGCAGAAATTATTCTACTTGCAGGCTTCCACATGCTCGACCAGAGGAGAGGCATGCCTAAGCTTCATCCTTGTGACACCCATGTATGTTTAAGTAGTATTCAAATTCAAATCCTATTTGAATATTACCAAATCAAGTTTATTTGCTACATGTGTTGTATCTCAGAATTTTGCATACAAGTGAGGCCATCTAAATTTACTTTCATGAACATCATGACAAGATAGATTTTTGGTGAATTATCAAGATTTTTCTCCAAAGGATTGAAGCCCTAATAAATTCAAACCAAATTCAAATCCAATTCATTTCCTAATTGTGTAACTCAAAATCCATTTGGAATTTTAATTTCATCCCAAAAGAAAAATTCTTCCTTTTGGTTTAAGCTGCGACCTCACAAAATTTGGTGTATTTTAGAGCTGGGGATGGGTGATTTTGTAAATTTCCAAGTTTACTCGGTGGTGAAAAAGTTTAAACGTTTAAAGTTACTGTGCTGGGCCCGCTTGCCGTCGCTAGCCTGCTCTAACGCCACACCCCAGGCCCGCCTATGAACAGCGCAACATGCTTACATGTGCCACCATGCCCATGCATGCCGGTGTCCCATTGGTGGTAAGGCGCAGCAGGTGGCGTCGACAGCATGCGACCCCACACTCATCGCCCGCCTATAAAGCACGATGTTGTGGAGCTGTTTCCCCCTTCGTCTGGCCAATTTCTTCCTCCCGAAGCGGCCAAAGCAGAGTCACCACCGCCTCCTCCAATCCACTGCGGCATGGACTGCTGCAGGCCACCCAGTTGGGCAGGCGAGCAGGCCCCGGCAGGCCGGCTGCCGTTGTCCGCCATTTGGCCTCAGGCCGAATTGAGCCCTGGATGCACAGTGTTGTTTTGCAATTTCCTTTAGAGTTTACTTTGATTTAGTTCAAATGAATCTGATATAGTTTGAAATTCATAAAAAATTGAATAAATATAGGGAAAATATGAAATCACTTCAAATCTTTGAATTCAATTGAGTTCTCTGGAATAAAAATATAAAACCTATTTATTTCATTTATCAATTATCAACTAATTGTTAAACCTTGATAATCTAATATTAAATCATAACTAATTATCTAGAAGTCCAAAATTAATGAAACTTTGCCTAAAATTACATTTTCACATTACCATCCCGGAAAAAAATATTTTCATACCTTTGCTTGACCATTAGCTATGCTAGTCAATTGCTTTTCTCCTTTTGATAGTTTAACCATTAGTAATTAATTTGCATAAGGGTTAAAATGTCAATTCTTTCCATGCTGCCTTGCTAATGACTCCCCCAATCTTAAGTAAATCACTCCAGCCATGTCATCAGTGGATCTTGAGTCAATTACTTTCCGACCCCGCTCCCACCTGTTAGATACTTAACCTATAGGAGTTAATAAAGGAAATTCTTCAAACGAAAATAATTAACCTCTCTAACCACCTTAAACCCTGTGAAAGGTCTTGGTTAACTACCTTGGCTTATCATTGTCAGTTGTCATTAATTTTCCTGCATTGCATATTGTTTAAGACCCAAGGCTGCCTTTGACCAGGAGGAGTTGAGGCAGGATCCACTCAGGGGATCAGCGTCTCAAAGCAGTGTGGAAACTAACTCCCCGTCCGAGCAAGACAAGCACCGGAGCATTACTTCTTCCATTTAGGGTCTTTTGCTTTATAACTATATATGTTATGAACTTCCTTGTGCATTTATGTATAGGAGTTCAATGGAACCCTAGTTTGCATTTCGTTTCCTTCCACGTCTCCTTGTTCCTATTGTAGTAGTGATGTGATAGAACTACTATGGTTAGTAAACAGGATGACGGTAGAAGACGAGTGGCTGGAACTGCTAGTGATAGGGCCCCATCTCATGGTGGTGGTTCTATGATTGGCTTTCTTTAAAAGAATAGAAGGTTGCATGAATTTGAGGTCAGGGGGGGGGGCGACTAGGGAAAGTGGAAAATACCAGATAGGAAGAGCGGAGAGTGGTGTGTTTTTATATTTGGAGCTTTGAAGGTGGTAGTCCCCGCTTGAGTCAATTAAGGACCGCGTCAGTTGGGCCCTGAGGAACAAGCATTGATTATGTACTTACACATGCGGGATTTATGGACTCCCATAAACTTAGTACCACTGACGATCGTCGGGTTGGACGATACCTCACCAATCCTATAGTGATGTATACTGGGATATTGTACGAGCCACCCACGGATAGCTCAGAAAGGTATTGCATGGAAGACGTACACTAGGGTGAGGTGGGACCCGGACCGACTCTCTGATTATCATTGTGAACTGTTGTCATATGTAAGATCCTAGAGATCATGCGTATGTCACGTTGTCAGGTTTTCCCTTGCAAAGTGTATATGGATTTGAGTCTCCGTGATACTCTTAGATATGAGTGAACGCATGATCGTTGTGTCCAAACGTAGTAATGGAACTTTCATAATGGTTACACTTGAATCATGAGGATGATGTCGACTACAATGTTAGTTGATGAGCTGCTTAATACAAAGGTTGATTCATCCACTGCATGTTGAGTGTAGTCGCTCAAGCTTTGCTTTGTAATCCTTTGTGTGCACGTGATCCTTCTCTCTTCCGACGATGCCGACGATGGCTATCAGTGGGAAGTCTAGACTTTCGAGGTCTAGACTCTGTACTGGGACCCATCACAGGTATTGGGTTGTCAAGGTAGGTCTTCACCCCTTGGGCGAGGTGAATGCTTCCGCTAAATCTGTTCTATCTTTTGAAGCACCTTCTGCTATGTTGGCTTGTAAAACTTAAACCTAAGTCGTAATAACTTGACTTACACTTTAATCATGGTATTGTATGCTTGGTGTGTTGTGTTTTTGCATTCTTGCTTCGCCGAGAACCCACCCCCCCCCAATCGATCTTGAGACGACAAACACTTCATTTCTGAGGTGGTTCTGTAACAGTTGATATCAGAGCAAGATTGGAGCTAAACACACATTCAAAGCACTAAATATCACAACTATGCTTAAGGTGAGGAACGTTTAGCCCATATAAGGACTATAGTAATCTCTTAGGTGGAAAGCATGTGGTTTTTGAGATTGTTTCAACTTATTTTATTGTTTATGAAGCTTCTTTTGTTGTTTGCGGCTATAGCAGAGATATTAGG
>VSTD030000751.1:0-14733 GCA_008808055.3 Sporobolus alterniflorus
TAAAGCCTTATCTAACTTGCATACATAATTTTGTTTGGTTTTATCATCATAATCGGGAGGTTGTCTAATATAAACTTCTTCTAGAAAACCATACAAAAAGGCATTTTGTACATCTAGTTGGCAAAGACTCCATCCTCTAGATGCTACTATAGAGAGTATTATCCTGATGGTGGTAGATTTAACAATAGGACTAAAGGTATCCTTTTTTTAAGAATGGGAGGGGTTTCCCCCTACTAATTTTTTATTAAATAAAGATAATAGTTGTCAACAACAAAAAAGAAAATAGCAATACAACACAATCTCATATGCCATCGAGCCATTCTTGCATTGCTTGCACCCTTCCTGGTTTTGCTCTTAGAATAACTAAGGCAAATTCTTTCTTGAAGAGTTGTTTGCAACCATCCACTTCAGGATCCTCCCCGTTAAAAAGCCAACCATTCCTAGCTGTCCAGATGCACCAACACATTAGAACCATAATTTCCATTGCAAATGGCACATTGAGAGCCCTCTTTAAGTGTCTTGTTGCCCTGTCTGCTCTCAACCATTGAGGCACTTGAACACCAATCAAATTCTAGAAGTTTTCGCAAAGGGGCACTTGAAGAGCAGATGTCTTAGCTTCTCTTCCCTTTGCAGAATACAAATCTCGCAATTGTAGGAATCCAACGCCATGTTTTTCCTTCTGAGAAGACCTCTGGTGTTTAATCTATTCTTCAGTAACAATCAATAGAACACCTTGTGTTTGGGTTGATAGGATGAACCCCATAACCAACGAAAAGCTGGATGCACGAGGCTAGATCCAATCAGGTGGTTATATGACATTTTAACTGAAAAATGGTCATTGCCCCATATGTATTTCCACTGATCATTGTCTGATGTAACTTGTATCAATTGCAGTATAAGGTCTAATTCACAGTACTGGTCATAAGCCTCTTCTGAAAGAGGTAATTGAAAGATATCATGAAAATTCTCCTGATGCAGAACTGAGGACAGAGAGATTTGCTCCATAAAAGTGAAGGAGAAAAGTTGTGGATATGTTAATTTAAGAACTTTGCCATTCCACATGTCCTGCCAGAAAGAAATTGAATCCCCTGGACCTACTTTGGCTTGAGCAATTCCTTTAAAGCAATTGAGTAATTTTAGGTTATTTCTCCACCAGAATGATCCTCTCTTGTATTGTCCAGGCACTTGACCAGATGCATAGTACTATGACCACGGTAGTTTGACCCAGGGTAAGTCTTCCTTATTAAAGAATTTATGGAGATTCTTCAGTAGCAAAGCAATATTCTGCACTCTTAAGTTAATCACCCCTAGTCCTTTTAGCTTTCGTTTTGTAACCATTTTTCATGCTGCCAGTGGTGGGTTTTTTGGCATTGATGTCACCTCCTCTCCAAAGAAAGTGCCTACTATATTTGTTGATTTGCTTTAAAATTTCTATTGGCACTTTTATAGAGAACATGTAGAAATTGATCGTAGAAGAAAGCACTGAGTTGACCATTTTCAGTTTTCCTCCCTGGGTAAGAAACAAGGAAGTACTACATAATCTCCTTTCCACTCTATCAACTAAAGGCAAGCAATCTTGGACAGAGGGTTTGTTGATGCTCAGAGGAAGTCCCAAGTATGTGAAAGGTAGTGACCCAGCTTTGCAATTAAAAGTGGCAGCCAAATTTTCTAGCCTCTCTTGGGATAAGTTAATAGGATACAGACAGGACTTTGAATAATTATCTCTGAGACATGTGGAGTCTGCAAAAGTGTTAATGAGAGATTTGAGGGTATGCAATTGAACCGGGCATGCTTCCATGATAAACAAGGTGTCATCTGCATATTGGATGATTGGATAATCATTGGTATACCCTACATTGAGAGGCAGCTTTAAGAGACCCATGCTCTTTGCTTTATTGATAACAGATTGTAACAGATCAGTAGCTAAGACAAACAAGAGAGGTGACAAGGGATCACCTTGCCTAACCCCTCTCCTACAATGGAAAGTCTTGCCAAGTGTGCCATTCAGCAATACTGTCGATGCACCAGATGTTAAAATTCCTCTAATCCATGTGTTCAATCTATCCGGAAAGCCTTTTTCAAGAATATGAAGAATGACTTCATGCTCAATTTTGTCGAATGCCTTCTCAAAGTCTAATTTCAATATGACCAACTCCTTTTTTATTTATGGCACAGACGCAAGTATTCAAATGACCATGCCAGACAATCTTGAATTGATCTACTCTTGAGGAAGCCATATTGATTCTGGTGTATTACCCTTAGGATAACATTTTGCAATTTGTTTGCTAAAACCTTGGAAATCAGTTTTATTGATGAGTTCAAAAGGGATATTAGCCTAAAGTCACTTACTAATGAGGGGTTGCCCACCTTAGGCACTAGAACTATATAGGACCCATTTATGCTCTAAAGGCAGATGTTGTTGTTGTAAAAATCATGACAAAGCTCATAGAAATCAGCTGAAATCACACTCCAACACTTCTTTAGAAAATCTAAATTAAACCCATCTGGCCCATGAGACTTTCTAGAGGGCAAATTACTAACTATGGCATCAATTTCCTCAGTGGAGAATGGGACTTGAAGTTCTTCTAGACCAAGTTCCCTTGGAACCAAAGGGTCCAAATCAAAGTACATGTGATGAAATTCATTTGTTCCTAACCTTTCCTTGAAAGATTCCCATAAAATCTTGGCCTTGTCTTCATGTTTTGACATTTCCACCCCATCTGCATTTTTTAGGACCATGATTGAGTTTTTGTTATGTCTGATACTTGTTGTGGAATGAAAGAATCTAGTGTTTTCATCCCTCAATGTAGCCCATTTGATTTTGCCTCTATTTCCAATATTCCTTTTCCTGTTGTAGAAGAGATTCCAGGTTATTCTGAAAGATTCTTATTGCATTCCATTCTTCAAGTGAAAGCTCTCTGAATTCTTCTAAAGAGTCTAAGAGAAGGATCATGATCTTATTATTCTCAATAGTTTTCCCTAGTGATTGTATGCTGCTATGCCAATCCCTGAGGATTTTCCTCAGATTTTTAAAGTTTTGACCTAATCTCTTTGCCACATCAGTCTGAAAACTTGGTTGGTTCCAACCATGCTCCATAATCTATATGAACTCACCCCTTATCATCCAGTAGTTCTCAAACTGAAAGACTCTTGCCTTTGGGATGTCTATAGTAATGTTCACAAGACAAGGGCAATGATCAGAGACATCTCTGCTTAAAGTGTTAACTGAGGACCCTGGGTAATTGGCCATCCAAGAATGAGATGCAAAAAACTAGTTAAGCCTCTCCAGGAGAGGTGATTGTTGCCTGTTTGACCAGGTAAATTTATTACCAACCAGTTTCAACTCTTCTAGCCTTAGACTGCTTATAGCCGCATTAAAATTGAGCATGCCCCTCACATTACCTCTTAGTTTGTTCCTATTTGAGGGTCTTCTTATTAAGTTGAAATCGCCTAATAATAACCAATATGTGTCATCAGACATCACAATGTCAGAGAACCAAGCTAGGAAACTTTGTCTTCCATCTGGATCACAAGGGGCATATACATTTGTCAATAACCAAGTTGCCCCTGAGATTGTTGATGTGAATTCAATGCTCATTACATAATTATTTTGAAACACCACATGGCCCAAGAATTTGCTACTTTTCCATATGATTAAGATACCCCCTGAGGCACCATCTGATGATGGCTAGAACTCAAAACAATAAAAAACAGAAGGACAAAAGTTCTAGATATAAGGGAGATCAAAGGTATTTTTCTTGGTTTCTTGGAGTCAAACTATATCACACACCGATTCATTAATTTTGCTTCTGATGGCATCAGATGTGACACTGGTCGCTGCACTAGCATTAGTCATGTCCCCTTGTGCCAAAGCCAGGGGTGTAGTGCATCGCGCGTCCACATCAGCATTAGACGTGTCCCCCTACACCGAGACCAGAGGCATAGTGCGCCACGTGTCGACCTCTGACTGTGGTGAAGAACTGAGTTCAGGTGCAGCACCAAATTCTAGCAGCAACAACACAAATTCAGGTGCAAGAGCTATACTGGGCACGAGAGCCATATTGTGCATGTAAATCTGCCCCGTATGCGGCCCCAAAGTTGAGTCTGCAGGTGGATTATCCCTAGAATTTGTGCCATCGCTTCCGGAGTCATCCTGTGCGCCTTGTGTATCAAACATTTCTCCAAAAACTTCATTAGCAGGAGGAGCATTAGCACAAGGTTCAACTACACAACCATTCCCAGATGAGTCTAATATGCAAAGAGATTGGGGTGGAAGGATTTGGACCTCAGATCGAAGTCTAGCTCCAACATTGGGGTGTAGCTTGGAGAAGGGGAAGACTTCTTCATCAAATATTACATCTTGTGAGATGTAGATACGGCCAGTGGCCACGTCAAGACATTTAAACCCCTTGTGCAGATTGCTATAACCAAGAAATACACACTCTTTTGAGCGGAATTGGAGCTTGTGCTGATTGTATGGACGCATATTTGGCCAACAGGCACAACCAAATATGCAAAGAGAGGTGTAATTTGGTTGAATCTTGTAAAGATGCTCTAGGGGTGTGGCATAGGAGATAACCTTGCTAGGAGTGTGATTTATGAGGAAAGTGGTGGCCAAGAAGGCTTCATCATAGAATTTAAGAGGCATATGCGCATGAGCTAAGATGGATAACCCTACTTTGATGATGTGCCTGTGTTTGCGTTCTGCGGCACCATTTTGTTGATGTTCATGCAAACACGACACATGATGGGAGATGCCAATCTTGGTGAAGGAGTTGAGTTTTTCATACTCACCTCCCCTGGCAGTCTGCATGGTAATAATTTTACGATCAATAAGTCGCTCAACAAGAGTTTGGAATTCTTGGAATTTTTGGAAGACCTTGTGCTTGTATTTTGGGAGGTAGATCCAAGTAAATTTGCTAAAATTGTCAATGAAACTCACATAATATTTAAATCTGGCAACGACCTCTGGTGCAGGCCCCCATACATCTGAATATATGAATTCTAAGGGATGACTCGAAAAACTAGAGGACTTTGGATATGGAAGTTGATGACTCTTTACTTGTTGACAAGCATCACAAATAAATTCTTTATTCAACTCAACATGGCAAGGAAGATTAAAAAGACTAATGACTTTCTGAACTATAGGGGTGCAGGATGACTAAGGCGGTTATGCCACCTATGAAGGGATGATTTATTGACTCCAATGACTTGTCTTGCAAAAGATGTTGGTAGAGGGTACAACCCATTCTTGCATCGCCCTTTAAGAAGAAGCCTCCCTGTGGCCTGGTCCTTAATCAAGAAGAAATATGGGTGAAATTCAAGAAACACATTATTATCAGTGGAAAGACGATGAACAGAAACAAGATTTTTTGTGGCTTGTGGCACATGCAATATTTGTTTTAATTTAAGATCTTGACTCTGGGTAGGAATAGTAGTTTCACCAATGTGACTAATATCCATACCTGCACCACTTGCTGTATGAATTTGTTCACTGTCGTGGTACTTCTCTCGTAGAGAGCTTTTCTAGCTCTCATATAATGTGGTCGGTGGCGCCGGTGTTCGTGTACCAATTTGTGTCCACCATATAGGAGCTTGTAGCAGCTGCAGCGACATGTCTGGAATCAGGAACATAATTTTCATCATACCTGTGTCAGCACCTCTCTGCGGTGTGGCCAATCTTGAAACAGACATGACATGTTGAGTGGTCTGAAGATCCACCATTGTTGTTGCGGGAGCTCTGACTTTGAGGATTGAAACCAACGTGGCCACCTCACTATGAAGGAGAGTTGGAACTCCTTCCACCACGGTTGCCCTGACCGAAACGACCAGGACCACCACACCCTCGACCTCTACTAGCTACATTGGTAGATGACCCCAACGTAGCCCCCTTGTTTCACAGATCAATCCGAGTCTCGTGAGCGAGCATCTGTGAGTACAGTTCATTCACAGAGATTGGATCAGGTCATGTGAGAATTGTAGAGACCAAGGAGTTGTATTCTTCATCAAGCCCGGTGAGGATATACTCCACCAGCTTATCATCTTCAAGTTACCTTCCTGCTACTGCCATCTCATCGTCGAGGGAGCGCATTCTTCTGACGTATTTGGCCATCATCATGCCTCCTTTGTGGGTGGTGGCCAGAGCAAGATGTGTATTCACCGCACGTTCCCTAGTTTGTGAGGAGAACATGGCTTCGATAGTAGACCATGCATGTGTCGTGGTTTGTTTGGTGGCGATCTAAACCAAGACGTCCTTGGAAATTGACGCAAGGAGGAAGTTGAGGACCTGCTAGTCCGCAGCGCGCCAATCTTCATATGCAGGATTAGCGGCTTTGATAGTCTACTCAACGTCTTTGGCATTGAGCTCAATAGCCGACTTCGCAGTATGGTCGGTGAGGTATCCTTCTAACTGGTAACCGGGCGCCACACATAGTGGAAATGACTTGTGCTTTCCATGTAGCAAGATTCTGCCTCACCAATTTTTTAGAAACTGGGTGAGCGATCATGGAAGCAAGGCTCTGAATACCATGTAAAATC
The DNA here is from genome assembly GCA_008808055.3 of Sporobolus alterniflorus. NCBI lineage: Eukaryota > Viridiplantae > Streptophyta > Magnoliopsida > Poales > Poaceae > Sporobolus > Sporobolus alterniflorus. The sequence continues at coordinate 6,538 of VSTD030000751.1, forward strand.
ATATGAGTGAAAGCTCTGTGGTAAGCAGTTGCAATGACCCTTGGTCGCGCTGCCTTCATGTTGATTATATAGGCAAATGCCTAACAGAGATTACAGATGCAACAACTCTAGGATCTTATCCAACAGAACATGCTAAGGGCAACTAATTTACAGCAGCACCTTCGAGTCTAACTACACAGACATATTCTAGGATTAGATTCACACATGTTGTTGAGATGATTTACATATCATTTATCTAACAGGCAATAGTGAGGCACCTTCCCATGAGTTTCCCTTTGAGGAGGGCCAAATCCATGAGTTCTGCAGGGGCTATGGCATTGGTGGTGTTAAGCGACAGATTCATCACTGTCACAACTGGATCTAAGGTTGACATGGCCGGATCCAACGTTGGTGATAGCAGGTGGCGGAGCACAGGCATGGAGCGCATGCGTGGATGGCGGAGGCGATGCAGCAGGCATGCATGAGGATGGCGTAGGTGGAGCGGTGGCAGCATACAAGGACAACGAGGTTGATGAGAACGGGACGAGCTATGGGAGCAGTGACACAGGCACGATGGCAACATAGTTGCCATGTGCACAAGCAAAGGAGGCACGATGATCGTGCACACAAGCAGAGCAAGAGCGGGAGGAGCGGGTCACTGCACTAGCTGGGTGTGCAATGGTGTGGTCATTGTGCCATTGGATGGTGATGTGGCATGTGACAGAACCACCTCAGAAATGAGGGGTTCGTCGCCTCAAGATTGATCGGGGGATTCTCGACGAAGCGAGAATGCACAAACACACATACGAAGCATACAAAGATATGATTAAAGTGGAAATTAAGTTATTACAACTTTGTTTAGATATTTCAAGATAGAGAAACAGAAGATGCTTCAGAAGATAGAACATTTGTGGAAGCGTAACATTTTAGCGGAAGTGTATAACTGGAGTATCCACCTCGCCCTAGAGGTGAAAACCTTCTTCAGCAACTCTACATCTGTGATGGGCTCCAGTACATAATCCAACACTATGGAAGCCTCGAGTTCCCACTGCTAGCCATCATCGGCATCGTCGGAAGAGAGGAAAGAAGAAACCTGCACACAACAGTTATAAAGCAAAGCTTGGGCGACTACGCTCAGTAAGACTGACCCAACATGACCAAGTGGTCAATTTCTACACATGTCAAGGCTTCAAGTGGTAAATGATTCATAAGCCTACAACAACTGACTTTAATCACTTTTAATCAAGTTTTAGCCAAGTTAAGGTGATTAGCATAAATGGTTTTGCAGCCTATTCTAAGCATGTGATTGTAATCAAACAATATTTGCTATAAGTAATTCTTATCATAAATATCAATCTCAATATACATGTGAATCATAAATGAAGTTTAATTACTACGTTCCGACACAGGGATCAAGCCATCACCCATATCTGAGGGTGTCATGGAGATTCAAATTAGTATACACCTTGCAAGGGAAAACCTAACAACATGACATACACACGGTCACCAAGACCTTGCGTACGGCTACCTTTCGCTAAGTCCCTCCGAAGTTAAAATCAATCCTCTACACTCAGGATGAAATATTGGTTCTACAGTGATCGCCTGATCGCGCCGCCGTCCTGGGCTACCTCATTCTCCCTCCAACAACCACCATAGAGTAGCGGTTACAGTTTGACCAAGTAGTTACAGAAGCTACTAGTTTACGGGACCCCATAAATCCTGTATGCACCAGCACAGCCATAGGGCCCAACACAATGAGGTCCTTAATCGACACAGGTGAGGGCTACCACCGTGGAGCCCTAAATATCTTCTTATCCACTCTCACACTTAACATCTGGTGATACTTCACTTAGTGACCCTTAGTTTCCTCGCTGAGTCTCAAATTAAGGTACTTATCAACTTTATAACCAACCACTCTAACCAATAAGGATCAGAATCCTGAAATCTCACGAATGGAACCAGCCACTCGACTTCTATCATGGTCCTGGTTACTAAGCATAGCCATTCTAATAGATTTCCACCATGATAGGATCAAGGATAACCTGGAAAGATTAGTAATGCATCCTAAGGTTCTATTAAACTCCTATAACATAAATGCACAAGTCAACTTATAAAGTAAATATGGTTATAAAGTGAAAAGCCCTAGTGGGGCGGTATGCACCGGTGCTTGCCTTTGCTTAGGAAGGAAAGTTAGTTTTCTTAAGCTTCACGAATGTTGACCACCAAAGCTCCTGCTCGACGTCGTAAACAAAACCTAAGTCGGAATGAAATGCACAATTTAAGCAATTAATGCACAACTTAAGCTTAAAGTGGGGTTCAAAAGGTAACAAGGCTCGGGGTTCGCTAACAATATGGCTTGAGTGAAAAGCTAGGGTTTCGGGTCAAACTCAAGGTGTCATGGCAAGATTGGATGACTTAACCTAATTCAATTCATTTACTAGGTCAAATATCCAAAAAGAAGGTGATCAAGTTCTTAACATAGCACATGACCATAAAAAAGGTATGAAACTAACTTTGCCATGATTGGGAGGTGAAGATCAAAATTTAGGTCAAGGTTTCACTAATTATTGGCATTTAGATAATTATTTATGAATTATCCTTGAATTACTAAGCTTTATCCATTATTTAATAATTAATAATGAAATAAATATATTTTATATTTTTATTCCAAAGAATATACTCTAATTCAAATTACAGAATTGAATTATAAAATTTTATCAGATTTATTTAAATTCCTATGAATTTTAGAAGTCCAGAACTATTTGAATTGATTTAAACAAATCCCCTGGAAAAGATGAAAGCCTACTATTCATGTTGGGCCACATATGGCTGGCCCAACAAAGCTTGGTTGGCACATGGGCTGACAGCCCAACTTGGAGGCAGGGGAGCCATGGCGCGGGCGCTTTGGGGTGGTGGCACCGGCCAAATCCGGCTAGCCAGAGGCGGCTGCCGGTGGGGACCGTGGTAAGGGAGCACACCGGTGAGGAGAGGTAACCATTTTGGGAGTTGCGGCGGACAGAAGCTCACCGTAGCAGGCTACCGACGGTGGCGGGGTCGGAGCAAAGGAGCTCACCATTGTCCAGTTGGAGGAGGGGTCTAGGGCGTCGGTGGTTGGGTCGGCGAGTGACATGGGTCAATGACGGAGCTCGTGGATGTGGAGGTGGCACCTGACGGCGTCCGAAGGAGGTTGGCATTGGGGAGGTCGTCGGTGGTGGATGACGCAGAGGGGAATCGGTGTGGAGGGAGTGGACAAACAATCGATGGCGGTGCTGGAGCTGCCAGGGAGACCCTTGGCGGTCGGGCGCAGCTTGTGGGAGGGGTGGCTGGACCGGAGGACGACCAAAGACAATTGGCGTCGTTGAGGTCCTCGCGGTGGGTGGAGCAGCGCTTTGAGTGGAGCTTGGCAGCTGGTGGCTTGCGGTCGGGGCTCGGCTCGAGGGCGATGATAGTGCACGAGGATTGCAACAGGGCTTGACATGGACATTCGCACCAGTGGGCGGCGTCTGGCGGAGAGGCGGCATAGAGCAGAGGCGTAGCGCTCGATGAGATGCGAAATGTCTTGGCCTCAACGCTGTGCTCTCGAGACAATATGGTCGAGGATAAGGCAGCATGGGCAGCACATAGGTGACTCCTGGTCAGAACAATGCCGGTGGTCACGGTCACTATAGCGGTGTGGCATGCGGTTGGAAGCGACACGGTTCGAGCGGGATTTTTTCGTATTCTGGTTCATTATTTTTTTTTGAGAAATGGCCTCCACCAAAACTTATTTTCATGATCTGCCCCTTTTCAGTGGTGCCAGTCCATTTGACACGGCTTATGAACCAGTCACGCCATGTGCACTGGCGTGACTACCGAGTCACACCAGTGCTCTGCCTCTGTGACACCATGCAGTCCAGTCGCGCCAAGTGAATTGGTGTGACTTCTTCACCAATCGCGCCAAGGGGCCAGATTTGGAAAAAAGTTTTGGCGGGGACCATTTCTCAAATATTGTTTTAAAAAGGGCCAGAATATGAAAAAAATCTTTGGGCAGTGTCGGCTTGGCGCGAGCGTGCACGGGCACTGGCCAGCATGGTGGCGGCTTGGGCCAGTTGGTTCAAATGGACCGGCCCGATCACTTAATCCAAATGATTTTCCAGTTATTCAATTACTCTCTAGTGTCCCCACTTCAAAAAATACAAAAACCCAATCCTCCCGAAGTCTAAAAATTTCCACTTGTCCTTGTGGAAGATAATTTCAAATAGAACATATTTCCTTTTTGGCCCAACTTCCAAATATTTCTGGATTTTGAACTATAAATTCTAGGAACAAATCCACTTTGAATTTTGTTTAAATTTTAAAGGGGGTTCAAACCTTTTGGAAAAAATCTCATCAAATCACCAAAATTCTATCTTCAAATGATCTTCAAGAATATGAATTTAGATTGACTCACTTGTATTCAAAAATTTGAAGTTCCTTTACAAGTGACAATTATGACTTGGTTTCATAAATATTCAAGCACAACGATTGAATTCGAAATTGAACTTTAAGCCAAGATACACTGTGGATTACACTGTAGAGGTAATGTAGAATATTATAGCTGCTACAGTGACACTAGGGTTATTACAACTCTTCCCCTTGAAAGAAATATCACCTCAAGATTTGTAAAGGAGAAAGTTCTTAGCAGGAACAACGAACAATCACACGTTTCCTCTCTATGGTAACTCAAACTCTGGATGGCGAGAACGGAGGAAGTCCTCACTTTCGCACATAGCTTCACCTTCTAAATGGTTACTCCATTGTACCTTGAAGAACTTAACGGTCTTGTGCCTAGTGACATGATCCTTCTGATCCAATATCTTGATATGGTGCTCGGGATAGGTCAAATATGCTTCGAGCGGTGTCACTTCTGGCAGTACTACATCCATGGGTGCATTCAAGCACTTCTTCAATTGTGACACGTGGAAGATGTCATGAACTCCTGCCAAGGATGGTGGTAACTCTAACTTGTATGCTACGGCTCCACACTTCTCGAGTATGGAAAAAGGTCCAATGTAGCGCGGTGCTAACTTTCCTTCCATCCCAAACCTTTTCACATGTTTCATCGGCGAAACCCTTAGTTATACATGATCTCCAACCTCAAACTCTAAGAGTCGGCACCTCTTATTTGCATAATTCTCTTGGCGTGACTTCGTGGCTTTCAAATTGTCTTGAATGTGATTGGCTGTCGCTTCCGCCTCATTAATAAGATCGAGACCAAAGATCACCTTCTCTCTAGGCTTAATCCAATTGAGTGGTGTGCGGCATCGACATCCGTACAACACTTCAAACAGTGCCATCTTCAGGCTCTCTTGGTAGCTGTTGTTGTATGAAAACTCAGCCCATGGCAGATTCTTGTCCCAACTACCTTAATGTTCCATCACACATGCCCTTAGCATATCCTCCAGGATTTGGTTCACTCGCTATGTTTGACTGTTAGTCTATGGGTGATAAGCTAAGCTATGGATCAAGTGAGTTTCGAGGGAAGCATACAGTTGTTCTCAAAAGCGAGCAACAAACTGTGACCCTTGATCGACCATGATTGTCTTCGAAACCCCATGTAGACATAACACACAAGAGATGTAGTTCTCAGCATACTTCTGAGCGTTGTAGTTGGTGTTGGCGGGTATGAAGTGGGAGGATTTGGTGAGTCGATCCACGATCACCCAAATCGAGTTAAACTTGCAGACAGTTAGCGGCAAGCACACAATGAAGTTCATGCTTATGTTATCCCACTTCCAATCTGGAATGCTCAGTAGTTGTAACAGTCCTCTAGGCTTCATATAGTTAGCTTTGATCTTCCGACAGGTATCGCATTCTAACACATAGCGAGCTATCCCGTGATTCATTCTTGACACCAGAATTGCTGCCTTAGGTTATGATATATCTTGGTACTCCCAGGATGAATGGAATACCTCGACATATGAGCTTCATCTAGAATCTTCTTCTTCAGTGCTTCTTCCTTTAGCACAACCAGTCTATCCTTGAACCATAGGGTTACTTCTGCATCCTCATGGAAACAGTTGACCTTCAGGTCACCTTCTAGAAATCTTCTCCTTAGGTGTGCCATACCTTCATCATTCTTCTACGTGGCAATGATCTCTTCCCTCAATAGGGGTGTGAGGGTGATGTTTTCCAACGACAGGTCAGGTAACACTCTGATGTTGGACTCTTCTCCAGTAAGAGGCATAACTGGCAAATAGTTGCAGTGAGCCTTGTGACTCAGCATGTCCGCAACTACATTTGCCTTTCCCAGATGATAGTGCACTTCTAGCTCATAGTCTTTGATCAACTCATCCATCTTCATTGTCTCATGTTTAGGTCCGGTTGTACTTCAAGCTTTTGTGGTCCGTATAGTTGTAAACCGCATTCCCAAGCAAGTAATGTCGCCATGTTCTCAATGATAACACCACTGCCTCTAACTCAAGATCATGAGTAAGGTAGTGCTCTTCATGGCATCTCACCCTTCTTGCATAAGGACACATCTCAATTCAGTGCCAGAAGCATCACAATACACGTCAAATGACTTGGTGATGTCAGGCTGCACTAGCACCGGTGATGTGGTTAGCAACTTCTTCAATGTCTAGAATGTGTCATGACAATCTTCATTCCAAACATACTTGGTTCCCTTCTTCAAGAGCTTGGTAATAGGCTTCGCAATCTTGGAGAAGTTTGGAATGAACTTTCGATAATAGCCAGCCAATCCAAGGAAACTGTGGACCTGATGTACAGACATTGGTAGCTTCCAATCCAACACATCTCGTACCCTATCAGGGTCCACTATGATTCCTTCTGGTGATATCACGTGGCTCAAGAATGGTACTTCGTCAATCCAGAACTCACACTTACTAAACTTGGCCTACAGCTAGTGCTCTCATAGTCGTTGAAGCACAACTCGAAGGTGTTCCTCATGTTCTTGCATATTCTTCGAGTACACTAGAATGTCATCAATGAAGGCCATGACAAACTTATCCAGCTCGGGCATGAAAACTGAGTTCATGAGGTACATGAAGTGTACCAGTGCATTTGTCAACCCAAACGACATGACTAGATACTCATACATGCCATATATCATGGAGAAAGTTGTCTTGGTAATATCTTCAGCATGAATCTTGATTTGATGATACCCAGAACAAAGATCAATCTTGGAGAACACTTGAGCTCTCACTAGTTGATCAAACAAGATGTCAATGCGGGGTAGTGGATACGTGTTCTTGATAGTGATGACATTAAGCGGTCAATAATCTACACATAAGTGAGGAGCTTCATCCTTCTTCTTCACAAACAAGGCTGGACAACCCCAAGGTTAGGAGCTTGGCCTGATGTAGCCTTTGTTGAACAAATCTTTCAACTGAATTTTCAATTCTGGCAACTCATCTTTTATCATTCTGTATGGACTCTTGGCGACAGGAGCAGTACTAGGCTGCAACTCAATCTTGAACTCAATGTCTCTCTCAGGAGGCATTCCTGGTAGATCATCTGGAAAATCATTCATAAACTCTCATACTATGGGTATTCCCTCTAAACTCTTTGCAGCAATATGATGCATGGATGCCTTACAACGAACAACAACTAGGAGGTGTAAAATAACCTTGCAATATATCGGAGAATCTAGGCAAACCAGTCACTTAGCTATATCTAGAATAGATTTGTGTATCTTCATCCAACTCATTCCTAGAATGATGTCTATCCCTTGCCCATCTAGGACGATGAGGTGGGTGTAGAAAACTTGTTTGGCTAACTCGAGCGAAACTTCTCTTGCTATCTGCTTGGCCACAACTCGGCCTCTGGGGGTGCTGGTCATGTAGGATGGTTTGGCGACTGTAAGCGCCAACTTCGCCTTTTTAGCACACGCTGCAATCACAAAGTTATGGGATGCTCTGGAGTCAAACATGATGATGACAAGCTGACCAAATAGTAAGAATGTACTCATAAGTACTTCTTATCCCTTAGGAATATCTTCGACCATGGTGTGGTTGGCATGGCCACTTCTCAGTGTTGGGGTCCTGAGCTGACCTCTCTACTGAATTACCATTGATGCTGGAACTTTTGGTGCTTTTCCCTCTTGGGTTCACGACATTGCCGAGCGAAGTGCCCGACACGCCCGCAATTGAAGCATGGGGGACTGACTACTGCAGTCTTCTGCTGAGGTGCACGAGGTGACACATGCTAGGGAGACTGGATAAGTGTCTGGGGTAGATC
>VSTD030000752.1:0-14730 GCA_008808055.3 Sporobolus alterniflorus
GATGAATACAAACTCAACAAAGCAACTGAAAAATAAAAATTGCGGCTCTAAGGGTTATAGGACAGCGGAAAGTGTATAATTTTTTTGGCTTTTTCGATAGAGCTTGGTACAAAGACAAAAAAAACTAACTAGAAAGCACACTATAATACCTCATGGGCAACTTGAAATCTGATGCCACTTGATGAGATGTTGTTTCCCAATCTTCTGAGAGGTAGAGGTAGGTTTATTGGTGGAGATCTTGACGTTGGTGAAGAGGACTCTGAATAGATGATCGTAACCTTGCAATCACTACACCACGACTCCATTGGTTACCAACACGCATGCACACAAGTTGGCCTTGCCAAGAAGGCTTATCCCTGCAAGTGCAACTGAGAACACAAGCAAGAATAGGAAAGAATGCAACTAAACTTGCAGATAAATGTACAGCTCACGAATGTGGGGTTTTACAAACCGTTGAGCAGTGAAACTACTCTTAACAGATTAATCTATGCAAAACCCAACTAATCTCAATAGTGACTACTGAATATATAAGTTAGGGGTCATGGCCGAACCCTAGAATGCATACCTAGCAGACTCCAACTCGATACACGGGCCATCGGCCCAAAATAGGTGGCGCTGCACCCGGAAGGTGCTAAAAATCTGTCTTGTTTCGATGATTGCGGCCAACTTTGATTTTAGTTGACTATGAGACTAGTGTCATTAGAAAGGCTATCTCCTTATCTTTCCATGCATATGTAGATCACCTAAATCGGAGGTCGGACGCGTCCTGTACGTCAATTTGAAGGTAAGGTGATCCTAGACTCTGAGTTGGACTCGGAGTCAAACTCCTGGACTCCGAATTGGCTTGGACCTCCACCTTGTTGTGTATATTTCCTTGGCTCTCTAGCACCCTCTTGATGTCTCACGTGTCCTCCATGATCCACTCCTTGATTCCTAATAATAATTAAATCATTAGGTAGTAATCTATTCTCAAGATCATTAGCGAATGAACATAAGAATGAGTTTACTTGATGACATAGTTGTTGTGCTCATGACCTCGTAATTGGTTCCTGCACCTTAATAGGAGTGGTTGTATCCAATGTAGTGATGTCCTCATCAAAACTCTTCAGGAGATCTCAACTTATCCTTGTTAGCCATTACCAACAGGAAGTGCTCATGAGGAAGGCCATATTTCTGAAATTCTATAACATGTGCATATGCCAACACCTCACCAAAATGTTTCTTCTTAATCAAGTAGTCATGAAGATTATGGAGCTTGGATCTATAAACCCTTGCAACTAACTCTAGACTGTCCTATGGTGTCTGCCCCAGAAATAGTTCTCTGTCGACCTCTTCCCAATATGGGTTGCACATCATGGTGATAAAATAGTCCGACTTCCCAAACCACTGAACTAAAGTCAGCATCAAGGAACCGAGCTTGAACATCATGTTCACCACCATTAAAATTTCTAGGTAAGACAACGAGTCTCCTAACCTCGGAAGCATGTGCCTCACCAGCCTTTAACGTGTCAACAATGCCACGGTATAGTTCTGCCCGAATTATTTTCTGATGCTTTGGCAATGACTACCAGTCAAGTCTCATGGACTCTACCTTTACATATATGTCTATGAGCCACTGCTGGAAAAGCCTCCCTCCACAAAACATGATGTTGAACTCATTAGGTCTCATCTGTAATTTGTAACAATAATATGCCCTTGAATTGACAGTTTTCCTCTTACGACCTGTAATAGTAAAAAATATTTACAATGAAACATTGTACTCAAATGTTATTCACTTGGATAATAATCAGTATTGTTTGTCTAAGTACCAAAGAAAGAAAAGCAACTTACCGAACTCTTACGTAATTTCATCTTCACCCAACTCGTCAACAATATCTTCCATTACATCTCCATCTGGCATTCCTAACAGAAATAATGAATTGGCATAGATAAAAATCCATAAACACAAAAGTACAACAGAAATATGTCACCAAAAACTGACCTTCGTTCCCTTGCACCTCAGTTTGGTCCTGGCCAACATTGACATCTCCATCAACGAGAACATTAAATATTATTTAGGAACTAATTGAGAAAAGAAAGAGCGATATACAGAATCACAATCGTAAAGAAACACAGAAACCTTCAACAGGGTCGCCTTGGTCTGCATACAATATTTTCTTATTCCAACCAGCCTCACCGCGAGGGAGAAACAGTGGATACGAAAGAGGGTCATAACATCTGTGATATGTTTTGATATATTGTGGCTCTCTAGAGGTGCCACAAACCATAATGCTCCTCTCAAATTGTTTTACAGTGTCACTCCCTTCCTCCCATATGGCCGCTACCTGGGAAACAGTTGGCACATTGTACCTCCTCTGGTCGACCCCAATGTCAGTGTTAAGCTCAATTCAATATTCATTAAGATTTGCTACATTGCCCAAGCTCCGAAAAACATGGATGTATGGGTTGTCTTTCAATAGCCATAATATTATCCTAATCACACCTTCATCAAGATTTGGTGACTACTGAATTCTGTGCTGGATGTTCTCATCTGTATCATAGAAGTAGAGCTGCATGTACCTCAGTCCTTCTTGCCCATGTACCAACTGATCTAGGTGATGGTACACTCGTCCATGTATCTGGAATGTATATACTCCTGATCCTTTAGGAGTGTTGTATCTTCGATCAAGATTAGCTCTCAGGCTAGCGAAGGAAAAATGAGAGTTGAAGTATCGGATGTGCTTTCTAAAATATAGAGCATCTGGATCAATCTGGCTCAAAAATAGTTGTCATAGCTCATCAGGAACATCTGGCATATGCAACTTCACTTTTCCTTGTCTGTAGCAAAAGGAAGGACCCTCCAGCGAGAACCGTTTAGCGTTGCAATAACCACAGGGTTTCACTTTGCACAGTACAAAATGCTTCTTTGGCAAATTATGGTAAACCATGTCGTACGGATCAACTTCATCTCTTTTCCACTTCTCAACCCTGTATGATTTGTATACTACATCTGTGAAAAAAATGAAATGATGAGCACCAATTATATATTATTATGTTATTATGATCTTCAGACCAATGGGTATCCTTTTGGTTACCTCTACCACTATATAGTATATCATCATCAACCAAATCTATCATTTGGATCATGGAGGTCTTTGATTGATCAAGCTCTTCATATGAATTGACGTCATGAAATCAATTAGTCATAAAGAAACTGATTTTTCAAATCGAACTTACTTTTAAAGAACATAATATAACCTATGTTACTGTACAAACCTGAGTCAACCATAGGATCATCAATGAGAGACCTTCCTATACAATTTGGTCTACCTCCAAAACCCTCTACCAATTTTCTGGGTCATAAAACACAATACACAAAATGAAATAAACTCATGTCTGAGTGGGCTGTATGCATGTGTTGAACAAATTGGGTGTACCTGATTACTGAGTGATCGTCCCTTCATTATGCGGTGTTTGAACGATCGGAGAAGTAGCGGTGTGGTCTTTGTTTTGACGATAATGCTAGACCCTAAGATGAGTTTGTTGCCATGTTTTTTCACGCAATCCTACAAAAAACTTGCATTTCAATAGGTGTATTGTGTTTTATAACGCAACTTCAAAATTTAACTAAATCAGACAAATGATCATTCACCACATACCTAAATCAGACAAAGGATTGTTCACTATGGACCTCCCTGTACATTCGGGAGAACATTTGGTAACATCTGCATAGGTGATCGTAAGTCTCTAGTGGCTATCCGATTTTGAACTATAAAACATTATATGTTGTAAAAAAATTAACGAACACACTAATGCAAAAACTAATGAGTTAGGATAGCTTACCAACGTTATTTGCATTTGCTCCCCTGATCCTCTTCCTAGGTGCCCTAAAATCTTCGCGCACGTTGGGAATTTCTCCTAGACTAATGGTCAGATTGCAAGCATAACTGTTTGTCGTCTACGTAACACCAGACATAGGAATGAAACTATCATTCCATCTGAGCCAACTGTCGTCATCAACCATTTCAGCAATATCCGGCTGCGAAAACTCAGCATCCACAAATGCCCTTTTTATTATCTTTCTGATGATAGTTCTCTTTATCATCAAACACAATGCTAGGGTTTGTACCTAAAATTTCTATAAAAAATACAACGTTTAAAGATACTCCAAGTTGTTAAAAGATGGAAAGATGAGAACATGAGCCCTGGCTGTAGACTGCAGATTGTATAATGAAATAAGACAGTACCTGACTGCTGAGTGTTAGAGACACTTTCAAATGACGTTTGACTTGTACATACGGTGGAACTGATGTCTTTATTTTGCCGACAACGCTGCACCTTGAGACGTGTCTGCTGGCACGTTTTCTCATGCAAAGCTTGATAATCAGAAGGAGATTGTATTACACCATCACTTGGTTCCTCATAAATTTTACTACTGTCGGCGACATCATCCAGAAATCATAAAACAATCCAAAATGATAGGGGATAATCGTGGAAGAGTTTATTGAACAATTATAAAAAGCAATCGATGATACCTGGCATCTGGATGTTAGTTAAGTCGCCAAATGGTGTTTGAGCAATAGGATCAGCTGGCTTCATTTTTTTGTTTTGACGATATTGTTCCACCTTGAGACGAGTCTACATCCATCTTTTTTCTAGTGCATCGCACAAACAAAATTTGAGTTTCCTATATGAAATAAACATGATCTAAACTCTGTCAGTTATCATCTATGTACAACTGAGATAGGAGACGCAAGATACATTTATCGCACATGCCCCAAAAAGATGGAGATGTCAAGCTTAAAACCACAACAAAGACAAATGAGTTACCTATGCGGTCAGTGCCCGGTGAGGTATGGCCTACATCACGGTCCATGGAAGACAGCGTGAGGTTTGGTTTAGATAAAGGAGGGAAAGACACACGACTTTCATACGTAATATGAAGTCTTTATTGTGGGGCGTTATTTTTGAAATTATCATGCATGTATGGATTTTTCGCACCATATATGTATTCCTGGATAGCAATTTCATCGTTAAGGAAAGTAATAAGTGCTATCATTTGAATCTGATTTCTAAGCATGTGATTAGAAACACAACGTAATTCAAGTCGGCATAACATTCAATAATTCCACGCAAAAGAATCTCTTATTTGCGATCTATACCAAATATATATCGGGCAAAGATTGTTGTCAAATATATATATATTATTTTACAGCCGATGATACATTCTAGGTGTTAGATCATCTACGGCATTTGAAGGTGTTTTGGATACAAAAACAACGACATTGAAATTATTTTAACGTAATTATAGTACGTACCAAAACAGTGTCGATATATGCAGTAGCGTTAATGTCATTCAAATTTCATCATTGATGTGTTACCATACATCATATATTTTTGTTTAATTTTAGATTAATTTATACTACATTATAATAGAATTGGTGGCACTCGACAATAGTGGTGCATGAATAAGCGTCATATTCGTGTTATTGGCATTCGGCTGAATTAACCGGCACTTGGCCAATTGTTCACTACACTTGAGAAGCACTTAAGGGGTACTGACGAGGATTAGTACCATGGGTGTCACGTAAATTTAACTCGAATAGAATAAATATGGAAGGCTGCCATGAGTCGGCAAATCGGCAACAAACGTAAGGAAATAATAAAAAGTAATATTATTCAAATCTTACTTCTTACACCTATGATTAGAAACACAACGTAATTCAAGATGGGAGGGCATTTAATACGTCCATGTAAAACAAATCATTATTTGCGATCCATACCAAATATTCATTGAAAACTTAACAATGAAATCAATCAATAAAATAATGGCACACTATAATAATATCCGAGTAAAACAAAATTGACGTTTAATTTCTGCTCTATTTGTTATACCATTTAATCTAATAATAGCATTGTTGTGTTTTGTTGATCACGACGGCATTACAAACTGTGGTGGTAATTTGGAAACTTGCCACGACAACATTGTTGTGTTAATCACGAATGTAGTATTTAAATCCTTTAAAAATAATGTTGATATATGAAATAGCGCAAATGACAATTTTATACTTGGTGGCACTCGGCTGCATTCTAAGGCACTCAGCTGCATTCCAAGGCATTCGCTTCCATTCCAAGGCACTCGGCTTCATTCCCAGGGACTCAACTTCGACTCGAATACACTGAGCATGGAGGGACATTATGAGTCGGCAAATAGGCAAGGTAGATTGAGGTCTAGGATTACATAGTACATAAAAACACCGAGTGAAACAAATGTCACAGGCAACTTGTTCTGTATAGTATTTAGTATTTTGATTAGTAAAACAACAACATTCACGTATGAAATCAAACACCTGGATCTATTAACTGAAACACTTTTACTATCCATTACAACAAACACTATTTATTTCCATACATTACACGGAAAATGTACCGAGTTACAACACACTCATCCATTCTTAACCTATAGCTGTAACATCAATGAAGGAAAACAGAAGAAGAAAACACATTAAGCAATGTAAAAACGATAGAGAGGTCGCATTCATGAATGATGTCGGGTATCATACCTTCCTCGATCAGGTAACAGTTGGTCCCCTATAGAAGTGCTCTTAGTACTAGTGAATAATGTCCCTCGATAATGTACAATACATACATAACAAAATTAAAGATTGTCAACAAAACAAAACTTTGAGGAATAGCATACATGCATAAAGTCGAGTGCTATACCTTTCTCGATGAGGTCTCAACAGATATGTTTCTGATTCTGCAACATGAATTGGTTTTTATAGCCACCAAGGGATTAACCTGGACAAAGTTATGAAAAGAAATAATTTGTTAATTGGATACAAATATGACAAGAAAATATCCGTGATTAAAAGATGATTGGACACAAACATGGCAAGGAAATATACTTGGTTGAAATATTCGTCGCATGTGTTTATGGAAGGAAACTATCTCATGTTTGCGGGTACATGTGGGCGCTAGATTGGTATGGGTGAGAAAAGTATTATTTTTAGAGCGTTACATTCCAAAACTTAGTTCAAAACTCATGTAACGATGAACTTATAACACACCTGCAGGTGGACCTCCCCTGAAATCTCAATTCGACCAGGTAGATTGACACCTAGGATTACTGAGTAGACAATAATTCCGAATGATAGAAAGGTCATAGTATTGAAAAAGGGGTTCATATTTGCCATTGATTTAGTTTTCCTTTTCTTCCATGCTGCTGTCATAAAGTCTAATAGCCACACTAAGGATTTGTTTGAGACTGCTTCACTTTATGAAATTTAGCGCAGCTTCAAAAATGTCTGTCAAACATCCTAACTTCAACAGCTTAGCTTAAAAAAAGATAAAGTTGACCCATACTTCATAGTTTTTTAAAGCAGCAAAAGAGGAGTTTCACAAATAGCCACTTCCCCATGAAGTTGAAGAGAAATTATCCACAATTATCATCCATTAAAAATGATTTAGTTCTATTTTTCCCGACCCCCCTGCGCTTGACCATGGATTCAAAAACTGAAATAGTGCCGGTTTTCAAAACCGACAAAAACTGATCAATAAATTGAAGAAAATCGACCGAAAACTGTTTTGCTACCGTAACTAGTTTCGGTTTTCCTCGACACCAGACCGGTTTTATCAAAAACCGAACCGGTTTTATTGATTTTGTAAACCCTGCGCCCGACACCCCGTAGCGGGCACTCACCGGGGAGCACGCAACTCCACCGGCGTCCTCCCGCCTACCCTACGCCCATGCGGCTCATCCAGAGCGTGTAGGAACTCGTGAGGGCCAGCAAGATGCAGCCGTCCTTCGACTACCGGGGCCACCACCAACACCAATGCCGCCTCGTCTCCCAACGTCGTCAAGATGTGTTCACTTCGCCGCAGTTGCCGCCGCTGCCGTGCGCAATGCCGAACATGTCCAGGAGGAATGTGAACGCCGAGTCCGTTGAAGCAGAAGCAAAGGCGAGGAGTAGAGACGCCATGTTCAGTAGGGACATGGAGAACAGAAGGGCGATCTGGGAGTTCGAGTGAAGCGCTTGCACCGCGAACTGTGTACTTGTTAGGTCTTGGCTCTGTTCCTGCTGATGACCTAGCCCTCCTCAAGCCATGATGTAAACTGTAAATACTTCATCGTTCAAGATTAATAGAACGACGATCAGAGAAAAGAATGACGATTTTTTCTGTGCAATGAATCTGTGTTCGTTCAGAGAAAATACATATTATTCCTCTCAGCTATCTTGTTGATTAGCATTGTGAATATGCGCATAACGTTTTCATTGAAGATTCACCTGTGTGAGTCGATACACAGATTGAGATCCATGATTCCGTTACTGTGCTGTTTAACATAGAACACAATCTGAAAAATTACCCACGATTCACCTGTTAAACAGCCACAAGTGATCCGCGATTTCTCCTTGCTGCTAAACAGCCACAAGTGATCCAAGACAAGAAGTTAAGAAAATCAGGCCCCAACACTTTCAAGAGAAGATAATAAAGTATCCAGCTATGCACAGCAGAAAAAGGCGGCAGTAATTGGACACATTTCATTCACCAGTGGGAGAATAATGTGTCATTGACTGAATTGCATTCTGAAGAAAGAAATATTTGATAACAACAGCCATTGTGTATAAATAACATAACACAGGTGGCATTCCGGAAAGGGATAAAAAAAGCTAAAAATCTACTGGTAGCACATGATGGCTCTAATATTATGGAGACAGAATACAAATGTTACAACAACATCAGTACAGAATCTGACCTACCTACCAAGATTAATAGTTATTCTCCTTCAGAGGCAGTATTCTATCTGGGAGATGCCCTGATTTGTTCCTGACCAAAGGTGCAGAACTTCTTGCATTGATTTTCTCAGAGCTAGGATTATCTATGTAATGGTAGTGAACATTGTTATTTTTTGATTATATTGGTGCTCAAAACTTATTTTTTCTACAAAAATAGTATATAGAGCAACACTCATATATTTAAAAAAACATTAAATCATCATTCCGGGGGCATAAGGGTATTTCAACCAAAATATCATTTTTCTGAAGTAGAAATTGATCTACCAGCCAAACAGAACCACCAATTTCATCAACTCTAAGGCTGAGTTACTCTATGAGTGATTCAGCTCCATCTAAATCGTGCGAGCGGGCAGTGATGACAATGAAGAAAGAGAATGAAGTACAAAACTACGTTGAGGGTAAGATCTTTCAACTTTGTATGACAACATGTCTTTGAAGGAAGAGGTGAATAAGAAGAAAACAAAATGGATGACAAATAAGGAACTTTTTTGGCAAGAAAGGAACCATCATATTTTCTAAGAGTTCTGTTACGTTGTTTCTGGGGTATCTGGGAGGTACCTGAAGGAACCTAAGGTTTCCTTTAATCTCAGTCGCTAATTTTTATTATATCATTAATAATTTAATAATTTTGATAACAGACTCACACTAATTTGATATTGGCCCATCACGTAAAGTACCTCTCAATAGGTACCTCTCTGTTTTTAACCATTAGATCTAGATAAATGAATAACTCACGTTGATTGTACTATTGGTTGTTCATAAACATGATGCAATTGGTTCACAACAAAAAAATCTTAAAGTTGTCAATAAGCTTATGACCTCCCTAAGATATAAAAAAATAGTTTTTCTCCCTCCTCCACTCTCTCATACTTGAGAAAACCAATCCATTGGAGTTGTGTAGGAATTTTTATTTGCTAGTGAGTTCCACCTTATTGCTTGCACATTGTGACTCCAGTAAACAACTTAAACCTACTGACACATTGGCCCACACTTATGAACTAATTGTACATAAGCATTGTGGTGTCCTATATGTCTTCATGTTCCTAGACTACGTTACTTGGACATGATGAATGTCCCTCCGGTGTACCTTTTCGCACGCTGGGGATAAATCCATTCTTTGGCGAGAAACGGTTGCAGAAGACAGCTGCACCAAGACGTAAGCATAATGAAAAAAAAAGTTTCCCTCCCCACTATAGATATACCAGCAATCAATATCAAGAATCGGTTGAGTCACACAAACTCCAATTGCTAACTGAGGCCGACCAAGCAATGAGAGACATCTGCTCTCTCCATCAAGGAGACCCGCAATCACACTCTACCGCGAGAGGCTTCTGCGCCACCAAATCAGCGACGATGGCTCCTGCGCCCTTTGCTCCCAGGTGGAAGAATCGATTGATCATCTCCTTCTCGGTTGCAGCTTTACCAGGGTGGTCTGGTGGCGAATGCTGGCTTGCCCTGGTCTGCAGGCACTATGCCCTGAGCCGGACGACCACATGGTAGACTGGTGGACATCGTCGAGGAAGAAGATTGCAAAGGGCTCTCGTGGAGGTTTCAACTCAATGGTGGTGCTCGTCTGGTGGACTGTCTGGAGGGAGAGAAACAACCGTGTATTCAATGGCGCGATGCAGCAGGCAGCCTCTCTAGCAAGCTGGATTAGAGAGGAAGCCTCCAAATGGGTGTCGAGTACGTTAGGAACACTGATGCTGCTGGACACTGCCATGCATTAGGTCGTGCCTTTGTGTTTCAATTTGGCGCTGTGCCGTGTGCTATCAGGTGCTCGGGTGCAACAGTTCTTTGCGCTCGCTCTGAAATCTTGATGTCTGTACCAAACTTTCTACTTCCTCTTAAGGAAACACGTGCCCAGGCAAGAGCGTCCAGCAGCATCAGTCCGTCTGGTTGCTCAGCTTCTACTGTTCGACGCTGGGTGAAGCTGCTGACAGCATGGAGTCCATGGACACGGCGGTGATTCATGCTTTCTTCGGCCATAATCGATTAGTAGTACTCGTAGTTCAGTGTGCATGTTCCAACTTCCAAGTAATCTCGACGAGTCGGAGAAGAACATGAGAGGTGTTTCTGAACTTCAAATGTCCTCTGTCAGGGGTGATAAAGCGTCAGGTTGTTGTTTGTTCTCACTTCCCAGGAACTCTGATTCAACCCGGATTCCTGATGGCTGTTTCATCTCCCCTGCCAATCGCCTGCTCCCCTGCTCTGTTATTTGGGTTATCGCGGGTTCTGGCATTCAGCTTCAGTTGCAGTTCACCTGATTCAGTCCTTGGCTGCGATAAGTCTACACTGTCCTACACCGGGTGATCAAGCGATTGATAGCCTGGAAAATGAGCTCTCCTCTACGCCTGGAGCTTTTCTTTCTCCGAGAAACAGCGTTCTTGGAGCCGGCTAGCGAATCAGCCATGTTTACTACTCCGGTCCAGTTAAGTCAATGCGACTACACGATTCACATCTGCATCAGTGCAGATAACAGCAAAACATAAGTGCTTCGGCCACATACGAAACCACGCGTCAGCAAATATAATGCTCCTGAATTCATGAACGAACTGTTGATTGCTTTTTTTTTCGAGAAATCTCGTGGCGGAGCGATATAGCACGTGTTCCAGAAACAAAAACAGACCATATCAGAATAACTGAAACGCAACGACTCCACCACCTCCAGGATGAACAAAATAACAGAGCATGCGAACTGCCACCGGGAGAGAAGTCGTAGATCCGCAATCAGCAGGAGAACCAGAGCCGAACTAAACAAACGTCAACGCGACGCTTCTCCCCGAGCAGAGAGGTCACTGCTGCTGGGTCAAAAAAAACAAAAACAAAAAGCGCAAGCCTGTGTCGGGTTGGTTACCGGAGGAAGGAAATGAGCACATGTGGCTGTGTTCTTATCCGGAGCCCCGAAAACGGAAAATCTACCGGAGTATCCTAACGCGCACGAGACTGGGCTCGGTCTTGTGCGGCGCCGCCGGCACGGAGAAGCCGCAGCCCGCAGGCAGCGTTCGCCGTGCCTACCACACCACCGCTCGGTTTGTACGTTGCCTTGTGGAAAATGAGGAAGAAGCCCTAAAGGCCCGGGCAACGAAGAGAAGTTGTACCTGTATAGAGACACGTCTTCAGTTCAGTACGGCGTCTCCATGGCCATGGGCGCCATCCTCCGCTATACAGCAGCTGCAAACTGAAGGTACACGATGAACAAAAATGAAGTGCGTTAACAACCATAAGAGGGAGGGGGGATACCAACCACTCTCGCTTCTACAAGACTCGAAACATAAACAGGGGGCCTGGCACATTGGACCGCTAGCTCTGGAGCAAATCCACCGAACACATGACTGCCATATTGATGAACCATGTCAGACTAGTAGATCCTTGCCGGCTCAACGGCGACGCTAACCTCGCCGGATCCGCTCATGCTTATTATGGCCGGGGAAGACGGAACGACACGCGCACTTTACCCAGTCTCTCATCAGAGGACCTGCATCACTTCTGCAACCATCGCCCCCCTCCAAGCTTAGTTCTGTCACGCTCGCGTAGGACGTACAGAAGCACAGCCGCAGAGGCGCTGCTCCGCTTGAAGCGAAGCTCTCATCCCCACGGGCAGATCCGGCCACGAATCGAATCACTCGTGGGAGATGGATCACCCAGCGCCAGCACGACGCCGCCACCTAAACAATGAACGATGCTGTGCCACGGCGTCGCGGATTAGCGAACCCCTCGCTCGCACGAGGCGCTGCACCAGGTCGCCATCAGAACCCACCGTCCCGCAGCGAAGGCGGAACTAAGACGTGTCGCGGGTGGGGGCTGGCTCCGCTCGGCAACCGGCTGGACCCCAAAGTCCACCGTGGCCGCAGCTCTGTGCGACTCCGGCGAGGTGGTGGTCCAGAAACAGAAACGGGAATCGGGCGAGACGACGCGAATGCACGGCGGAGACCCGTCGTCTGCCCCGCATCCGGCTACTTTTTCCTCCCACGGATTCCAGCACGGCGCGGCGGCCATGGTACCAAAGACGATGACTGAAAGAAAAATAAAACAAAACTCGATTAATCCCTCGGACCTTTCGTCTTTGCTCGGATCCACGCTCGAACGAGATCTGCACCTGGCTGACATCGTCTACGGGCCCGCTGCCGCCGCCGGCAAGCGGCAACTACGACGATGGGACAGGTTTCCTTCGTCATCGAGGCAATCCTCGGTCTCCTGAGTGAGGCGCCACATCCGGCGGTTCTTCTTTGGGTTCAGTTCCGTCCATGTGTGCCCCGCTTGCACCGGCACTCCGCCGCTGGTCGGAGCATCGGGTTCGCCGCCCCGTCGTGTCCAGGACAGCCGTATTTCTCTCACGCAATGTCCGTGATCTCCCTCCACCACAGCTCCGAATCTATTTGGGGTTAGTTTGTTCTCCCGTGGTGCTTTTCGATTTGGATTTCGATCCCCAGTCCAATTCCAACGGAGGCGTCAGTTGATTGGTTTGGCGTTCTATAGGTACTGAGGCTCTTGATGTGCACCTTCACAAGATTGCAGGACTTCAACAAAATACTTTATATGATCTTAAATTATTGTCGTCATTTAATTTTGAGTTATGTTTGATCAGTCATCTAAAATATGTAAAATTATAAGTCATTTAAAATATCAATCTAAATATGTAAAATTATAAGTCATAATTCAATTTGCTTAGTGATAAAATAAATCATGATAAAATATAGGACATTTTTATTTTTTTAATAAAATGAATAGTTAAACGTAGCTAAAAAAATCAACAGTAATAATAATTTAAGAACGGAGAGAATAGAATAATAAAATACTTCTTCCATTCTTTTTTATTGTCATTATTGATTTTTTGGGTTATGTTTAATCATTCATCTTATTTAATTTTTTAAAAAATTATTATATATTTTATTACTAAATAAAGTTGAAACATAACTTATAATATTACATATTTGAATAGATATTTTAAATAAGACGAACGGTTAAACGTAATCTAAAAAGTCAACAGTTGACAATATAAAAAGAATGAAAGGAGTATGTGATAATTTTTAATTTTTTTGAATAAAATGAATAATCAAAGATAACCTAAAAGATTAATTACAATAATAATTTAAGAACAAGGAGAGTAAGTAGAGAGATCTAGTTTTGCTTTACGCCCATCCCCCACGGAGATCTACATCAGAGCAATGCTGATGAGTCTTTGTCGTCTCATCTTCGAGTTTGGCCCAAGATCTTTGCATTTTCCTCCAGCTTACTGAAGAATGATGATGAGCTCGTTGGTCCATCCCCCATGGAAGGGGCCAAGGATTCTCTAGAGCTGCCCCAAGAAATCCTCGGTGAGATATTTGCTCTTCT
This sequence comes from Sporobolus alterniflorus, assembly GCA_008808055.3. Lineage (NCBI taxonomy): Eukaryota > Viridiplantae > Streptophyta > Magnoliopsida > Poales > Poaceae > Sporobolus > Sporobolus alterniflorus. The sequence continues at coordinate 14,112 of VSTD030000752.1, forward strand.
GGAAATCCCTGACCTGGTGCACGCTGGTTGTGTCTGCTCCTCATGGCACACCGCATACACCAGCCTACACAGCTCTGGATTGTATAAGCGGCAGCAGATGCCGTGTCTCCTCTACACGTCTGAATCTGCCGGCGACAACATTGCCTGCATGTACAGAATTGCAGAGAAGAGGGTCTACAAGCTTACTCTCCCAGATCCACCAATCCGGAGTAGGTATCTTATTGGGTCTTCCAATGGTTGGCTGGTTACTGCTGACGAGAGGTCTCAATTGCACATTGTCAAACCGATCACTGGTGAGCAGATTGCCCTCCCGTCGTCAGTGATCACCATAGAGCAGGTGAAGCCCATATTTGACGATTCAGATGCAATTCAAGAGTATGAGCTCTTACAGTATGATGGAGAAGAGGAGTTTGGCGACCCATATGTCCTTTCCCTTGAAGAGCTGCGTGATGAACTCTACGTCAAGGCTTTTGAGTTTTTTGATTCTTCAAAGGAAAGCTACGTTGTGGTTTTAATTCATAACCCTATTTGTCAGCATTCATTCTCATGGGCAAGGGATTGTAAATGGACATGGCTGCCACCATCGGTGAACTATGACGACTGCATCTATATCTATGGT
>VSTD030000753.1:0-14707 GCA_008808055.3 Sporobolus alterniflorus
GCCACGTCCTCAGCTTCCGCGTCGTCGGCGGCGACCACCGCCTCCGCAACTACCGCTCCGTCACCTCCGTCACCGAGTTCCAGCTCCGCGACCCCGGGCAGAGGCCGTACTGCGTCGTCGTCGAGTCGTACGTCGTCGACGTCCCCGAGGGCAACACCGAGGGGGACACGCGCATGTTCACCGACACCGTCGTCAAGCTCAACCTCCAGAAGCTCGCCGCCATCGCAACGTCCTCCTTCTCAGCCGGCGCCCGCCCGGGTCACTGATCCTCCTCTCGATGTGTTTGCATGGTGATGCTATATTGCTGTTACCTTCTCGTTTCCCATTTTCGTTTTTTTTTGGTTATGCAGAAAAAGAAGACAGAAAAATGTTTATTGTCAATTATATTCGCCACAAAAAAAACATCCTTATTTTCCTCCCTCTGTTCGTCTTACGTAGTACTAGTCTAGAACCCCGTATTTTCTGTTCTTGCAACTCTGATGGATGGGATGGCGACATCGATCAAAAGCGGATGTAATGCAACAAGTTGGTGTATTATTTCAATTATGGCCTTTTTCTTATATCTACTCTCTATCCTTATCTATCCTGGCAATGTCTTGGTGCCATCACTCTACTCTGCTTCGTCAATCAAGACCGGGTAGTTGGTTGGTACCCATACATACTCCTTGCACATTTCTCGTTTGGTTCTCTCAACAAATTTTATTTGACGAACAAAGAAGAGGCTACAAGGCGTGCATGTTGCAACATTAACTGGAGTTGTTAGAATAGATTTTTCTGGATTTTGGGACCAATATACAGAGTGTGTTCATGTGCTTCAGCTGAGCCCTTTATTCCCTTTCTCATCTCTCGTCTCAACTGCATCATGTGATACGTGAATCATGATGGAGAAAAGATGCTATGAGCACAAGATTAAATGGACTGAACGCCATGCCCAATCACTTTGTTGGTCTCGATGCTTGGCTGCAACCCTCCCCCATATTTCTCCATGCAGAGTGTGATCTACAGTAATTTTTTACGACGTGGTTTCTCAATATGGTTGACTCCTTTCACCGGCAGCGACAGTCGGTGAGAATTTGAGATGTTTTTTAAAAAAAACTTTTTCCAAATCAAGTTATGACCTACCGAATCATGTAAATAATTGCAAATTAAAAAAAAACAAATGCCTGCAGGTTGCAAAAGCTTGGTAATAAGGAAAGCAAAGGAACAAGTAGGAAGTACAAAGTGCATGGAAGAGGCAAAAGAAAAGACCCCAGCCAATCTTTTGCTCGTTCTTTAATTTGCACATTTGTTAGGCCCTAGCAAGTACCAAATGGTCAACTTCTCACGGCGACAGCAACTTGTATACTACCTTCGTCGTTCGTAAGCTAAACGCCATTTGGTATCGTATCAAAAAAATAAAATTCAAAGAACTATCCCTCTGATCTATATGCCTTCAAAGTGGGCACTTTGTTGACTTTCCATATTTTAAAAAATAAAGATACGAACTATTTTTCTCAAATAGGGATAAGTAAATATTATAAAGGGTGAATCTCATATAATCAACCTTAGTGTGTGTCCTCAGCCTCCAAGATTTTTTTTTTACTGGGAGTCTGTGATGAAAGATTTGAATGATTAAAGTATCACTAAGAAGGTAACTTTAGATAGGAAAGAATGTAAGCTAGTAATTCATGTGCTTAAATTTTGATCTTCGGTTCATTCTTTTTTATTATCTTTTTATCAGAGTTTTTTTCTCCTTTTATTCACCCTTTTTCAGTTTTTTCTCAGTATTTTAGTACCTTTTTTGGTTTGATTTTTTGTTGCTCTTTATTTTCCTCTTTTTCACTATTGTTTTATCTCAGTTTTTAGCTCATGTGATTTAATATCTAACATATCCTAACTTACTTACTACTAAAAGACTATTGTTATTGTTGTTATTGCATCCTGGTTAGCCCAAACAAAAGTTGTTGTGTCTCGAATCATACATGCAACATGTGTATAATCAATTTCGTCCATCATGACGTGGGTGATAATCATCCTTGCATCACGCAACGGAGTTAATGGCAACGAGACAAGGAGTGGGGGAAAACAGTTGGAGAGATGTTGCACGAATTATTTAGTGGTTTTCTTTATCTGGAGAACCGTGTGGTTGCGATTGTTTTTCGTGGTGTATGAATATATGGTGGCCTGTGCTTGTCCTGCTAGCTCACTAATTAATACTATCTTCATCCTTTTTTATTTGTTATCGGTTAATTTAAAAATAAATTAGTCGATAATAAATAAATAAATAAAAATAGATGTAGTATATAGAGTATGTATGTACAATGAGCCATTAGTAGACATTGATTTGTTTATTTTATCATGCTATATATAGGACAGCCGCCACTTAACAAATAGAGGAACACCATATGCATGATAAAAACTTAAAACTTTAGGTTTTCCTTACTGCAAGTGGCCATCGATTCGGCCCCAAGTTTATGACACTTATTCGATCTCGCCGCGCTGCAGTACACTGTTCAGGTTGCCATGATAAGCATAATCAAAGCTCATTTAAGCCGTCTTAACTTGAGCAATAACTGAGGTCAACTCTTTAGCCAGCAGTATGGGCAAGAAATTATGTTGACGGTGATACTCTAGCTAGTAAAACCTAAATTATTTAGTATAGTATGGGCTCATGCATTGACTACATAGTATGAGTACCATAACTCAGCAGCCTCGATCTGTCACAGCACATAGACATTTTAGCAAAACTGCTTTTCTGCTCTGGCTTGTTGAAAAACAACTTCTTCTTCTTAAAAAAAATATTCTCTTAATAAAATCGTTTGGCAAAGCAGTTTCTCTTGTGGCACACAGATGTAAAGATGAGTGAAGAAGTCATGAAAAGTTATGTTTTTGTTGTTTTTAACTTGTAGTACAAACTTGAGAATTGCTTATTGGAGAGGCCACATAAAAACGCTTGTTTTAGAACCAAAACAGTTTCAGTTTGAGAACCCCGGTGAAGCGCCGCCGTGGACGCATACACACGCGCGCAAATAGGGCTCGGCCCAATAACGCGGTCGCCCTTCGCCTTCTACATTCGCGGCCCATGATTCCATTCACTTAAAAAATAAAAGGCCCGTGAAGTGACAAGTCGAAGGGCGAACTCGATGAAGGACTCGGGCAGTGGGTCACAAGCCTGTGTCGCTGACGCAAATCTGCAAGCAGCTCCCTGACGGAGGCTTTTGCTGCAGCTAAAAACCGGGCCTGCCATGTGATTGTGCCCGCCCGCCTGAATTCAGACCCCGGCTGCAAAAATGCAGAGATGTACTCATGGCATGGCTCTGTATCAAACGGATCATCCAGTCCAGTCCAGTGTGTGGTCTACATCTCTTTTCAGTGGAGATTCTGAACACCAGAACCAACCAGTGCTTTGAAGAACGCGATGCAGATATTCTTTTCGTTTCAGGAGACGGTACTCCCCTGTTCGGCCAACGAGCTCGATCGAGGTTAAGTTTTTTTTTTTGCAGAGTTTTTAAATCTTTGACGAAGGTTCATGGCGCTCAAGGGTCACAGGCCTAACAGCTCGACAGACGCTCGTTTTGATTCGATTGGCCATTTTGAGCAGCAGACAGGAGTGTGCGACGCTGAGGATACGTCCGTCGCGGTAAACTCGTCCCATTGGTGATATTCGGTTTGGATTTGGAATACCGTGCAAAAAAACACTGCGACGCTCCTGCTCCTGATGCATGCCTGCCATGAGCCGTCAGCTCAGCTCGCAATGCTGACAAGTGACGGTATGTTGCTGGCGGTACTAGCCTACACCGGCACTGCCGCTATGGGGAGCGGTGCTGAATCCTGACGCACCGGGTTTTCCCTGACCTCTCGAATCCTTACTACTGTAATTTTCGTGCTTGTAATCGTCGATGACAATTTACACACACTGAACACTGAGGTTCTCGAATGCGACCGTTTTGATGCCAAACAAAATCGGTTCAAGCGCCAGGTTTTGGAACTCAACGTGTGGATGGGGCATGGAACTTACTACTGTACTACACTATCTGAAGCAGCAGTAACAAAGGGGTTATATTATGTTTCGTCTAAGCCTAAGAGTAAGCTTGCGGTCGGTGCAAACGCCAAATACCAGTACTAGTAAAGAAGATTGGTTTTACATTTCATTTTTTTTTCTCTTCCGCGAAATGTAAGTCAGAAACAAGACAGCTTTGTGCATCAGGTGACAACAGATCAAGCCCAACATCTCATGTGCTCAAAACTTTATTGTTATTGACTTGTATGACTTTATTCTTATTAATTCACTGATTATTTTTTCTATCTTTTTTCAATATGCATACCTGCTAGAGACGCATTTACAGTTGTTATAGCCGAGGAATGATCTCATAGAGTTTAGCTATATTACTTATTATAATTCTAACGTATTCCTTAAATTAATATTCTTAAAGATATACTAAAGTTATGATTAAACTCTTTATATACTAATTAATGGATCCAATATCTTCGTGGTTAGTACAATCAACCAAGACGGAACACTATCAAGAAATTTAACCAAAATTTAAGGTGTCCGCGCACCCTATCAAGAAAGTATATTTTTGATCGACTATATGGTATCAACCAAGACGGAAACCCAAGCCTCAGTTTTTTGGGGACAAATTCTGAACCCAATAATGCTCGCATTTTAGGACGGGATGAACTATTTGGCTGCTCGAAACCGACCGTAAACTGAACTGTCGCCCCGAACTCTGTATTCCAGGACCATGTTACTCTGGGACCAACGTCTGAGTTTTGCTAGAGATGACTAGATGAGCATTCTGCCAATACACGGGAGCACGAAACTATTGCTGACAATATGCACAGATCAGAAGGAAGTTACTGTACGAGGGATCGATCATAGAAGACCATTGCCAGGAACCGAAATGCTAAACGAAGCAATAAGTGCAGTGCAGCGGTGTGTGGTTCACGGCCCGTCTTCAAGCTGACAGCGTATTGCTCTGCCCATGGTCTGCTGCGTCTCCATTTCCATCCCCTGCTCGCCAGCCGCGCTCCTCTTCAGGTCCTTGTACATCTCCTCGATCATCGGCTTCCAAATCCGAACGCGGGCGTTGATGAACCAGTTCGACACCTGAACGAGAAACCAATCAAAGATCAGGGACGGAAGTTTTCAATTCTGAAATGAACTCCCTCTTCAGGCCGCACGTAAAAGCTGGTGTACCTGATTCCGGGTGAGGCCACTTCTTGCCGCCAGCATGTCCTTGTCCTGGTCGTCCGGATACCTGAGAAACCCATCAGCCTGGTGACGACGAACAACGCGTGTGTCGCAGACGAATTTGCAGATGAATAATGAAAAAAATGGCGGCGCTGATGCTTACGGCCTCAGGAAGTGCTCGAACATCCATGCCTTAAGCACGGCCACGGACCTCTCCGGCAGGCCGCGCTGCGGCCGCCAGCACGGCTGCTCCCCGCGACGCGGCTTCTGCAACGCCCAATGCTTCTGGATCAAAGCCGACTCCCAGCTCCGCTCCACGGCCGACGACGACTCGCCCCAGCAGGTGGGCGGCCTGCTCGCCGCCGCCATGGCCGCGCCGGCGATCCGCCGCCTCAGTCCACGGTACATGCCCGACACGGCGCGGCGCGCGAACGGCGCGCAGATGCCGCCGCCGTAAGGCATCAACAAGGTGTTGTACTTTGCCGTCGTGCTCTGGACCTCGTCCAGGCACTGGTTGTACTTCTCGTCCAGCTGGGAAAAATAACCGGCATTCGAAACGAATCAATAAATCGCCTAAATTGCGCATCAACAAACCGTGCTCACCATCTGAAGCATCTTGAGCAGGTCGCTCCGACCCCGCGGAGCCGCCCCCCACCGCGCGCCGGCGTCCTCGGACGATGCCATGAGATCGTTAGAGCTCACCACGGACGACGCGTCGACCGAGTCGGCGGCGACGTCCGCGACGCCGTCGACCAGGCGACCCACGATGTCGTTGAGGACTTCCTGCGCCACCGCCGCGTACCGCGACCGCGCCTGCGGCAGCGCGGAGCGGCTTGCTCCGGACGAGCACTGGTGGTCGGCGGCGTTCATCGCGCTGTCCGAGGACGACTTGGAGCACAGGGTCAGCGAGAGCTCGCTCGTCGCCGGATGCACACTGGGGACGCCGCCGAAGGCAGGGAGCGGGAAGTAGAAACCTGCCTCGTCGGGGATCCCGGCGAGGTACGATTCATGAACCAAGGCGGCTCTTGATCGATCAGGGGCAGGGGTGCTGCTCCAGCCGCCGTACTGCGCCTCGGACGAGGACGACCAGACCGCCACGCCACCGGACTGGTCAGGGCGAGGCAGGCTCGCGGCGCTGCAGCTATCGCCGCCAGCGACGTCAAAGCCGCAGTCCATCTCGTCCTCCGGCTGCGGCCGCCTGGTCGCGGCGGCGGAGAGCTCGCGGGCGATGGAGGCGAGCACCTCGTTGTTCGTCGCGAACTGCTCCCCGAATTCCGCCACCGTCACCTCGGCGCCGGCGCCGGCGCCGAGGCCGAACCCGACGCTGCCGTGCTCACGAAGCATGCTCGGATGGAAGGCCGTGACGTCAGCGCCCATCATGCCGCTGCCGCACACGATGTTGCCCGCCATAAAGCAACCGCTGCTGTTCATGGCCTCCATCCCCATGTGCGGAATGGTCCACGGATTGCTCGCCATTTGTACCACCGCCGGAAGAAACCTCAAAGAATTGCGTATTTCAGCACACCTGAAAGCAGAAGCATGAATTAGACGACACTCCTTTGAGTTACCGATCGAATGCTGTCATTTGATTAAAAAATGCCTGTAAAAGTTGCGCACAACAAAATCTTGTTTCATGGGTCCGTTTCTGCCGGACAGCAGGAATCAGCCGTACGCGCTCTAAAAGGATCCCCGTGATGATTGTTAAATGATTCAGTGGGATGAAAAAGAAAGAAAGGGAAAAGTATGTTTTTTTCCTACAACTATGAAGAAGACGGGCCTGATCTGCATCGGTTCCTTCAAGAACAGCAACCTTTGCCACCAACCCCAAAGACTCCAGAGAGAGAGAGAGAGAGAGAGAGAGAGAGCTCAAAAACTCATGGAAAGGTTCAACTGCTCATGGACATCCTAAAATGGAAATATGACCACTCCCAAATGGAACGCCTACAAGGAACAAGAAAACAATTGGGACAGGGAGACGCTATCATCCACTTCTCAGGGTAAGTATGATCAGCTGATCAAATTAAAAGGCGGGGCAAGAGACCAAGAACATACAAACATAAAAAACCCCAGGGATCAAGCAGCTCTCCCCAAGATATCACACCGAGTCGGAGCTTTTTTAGCTTGGACTCTCGAACTGCCAGAAAATGAAGGGATCCTACTTCTCTGCTGCTAGCATTAACGGCAAAGTGTTGGCGTCCATACACATATAGGCACCACACACACAGTAGCAAAGGAACAGGACAGAGGCATGGCATGATAGGTCTGAGAGACTTCTGTGTGTAGCCGAAGCTGAAGTGTGGACGGGGGAGGAGCAAGAAAGTTTCTCGACAGGATAAGGGGCTGTATTTATGGGATTTCTCGCCTCATGATTAGCCACCGGCGAGGCAAAACACAACCGACAGAAATTTTAAAAAGCAAAAAGGAAAGAGGCGCCCTGATGATCCAGATGCACGCACGCTGTTTGTTCTGCGCAAATATAAAATTTCTTCTAGATGAGGCAGTTGCGTTCTAACATAAACAATACTTTATTTATCGATGCATCATGCATGTGCCTAAATAGCCCCAGCCTGTCAATCATCCAGTCCACAAGAGTATGAGACAGGCAGTTTCAGAACACGAAGATAATAGTACTAGAACATTTAAAATCAGTACTCTAAGAGCCTAATCCAGGAACAAGATTTGGTACTCCGTATCATAAAGGAAAAAGAAGAAGCAGGACAAGAACAGTAGATCATACCTGCCACACCTCAATTCCAGTATTTTGACGGAGGGTAACTTTGAGGCACACCTCTCAGCTCCCTTCTTGCTGGGGCAGACGCAATCACAAGCCAAGGAAGTGTGTCCAAGGCCAAACCTGCTGCTTTATCCCGCACGACTATCTGTAGCAGGGCGTGGTCGAGGGCAGCAGTAGGCACTCTCTCTCTCTCCTCTGAGATAGAGAGAGAGAGAAGCCATGGCCATGCAAGCAATGAAGCAAATGCTTCGAGCTAACACAAGAAGACAACAGGAAGGGAAGAGGGGGTCTTGTTTTTGTGATCGCTAGTTGTGGGATCGTTTGAGCACCACTAGTACCACTGATCTTCCATGATCAATCATCTCTCTCTCTATCTCTGTGTGTGCAGGGTATGCTGTTGAAAGAGATCCCGAATCTCTCTATGCAGGTTTTGCAGCTCCAGTTGTTGGCAGGGGCAGTCTGTGAGAGTGAGACTCGCCATGAGGAACGTACTGTACTGCTGTATCAAACGTGCCACCATACCTCAAGTTACACGGGTAGTACTGCTACATCTGCTCGCTTCGGGTGCATCTGCTATCGGCGTCTCACTTCGTGCACCAAACATCTGAGCAACGCGTGACATTATCACGTGGTTCAATGGCTCATGTTCGAGGTCAAAATTTTGGGGGAAAAAAACGCTCTACAGTTCTGCTTGGAGAGAATGATCCTGATTTTTTTTAAGACAGACAGGCCTTTCACCCCGAGTGATACTGAAATGCAGTTGCTCAAAATACAGAATGGGGGTGACGCGAGGTGGAACCGGTAATGCAGGTAGAGCGGGGAGCAGCTGGTTGATTGCTGCATTTATGAGGGACTGTTGGACAGAATAAAACGAGGTAGACGTCAGGGCTACCTTCTCCGATACAGGAGACGGAAATGCAGGCAGGCATTGCAGCGTTTGGGAAGGCTTTAAATAATTCAATCATCGCAGGCAGCGCCGGAGACTGAATCGATGATGTCGGCGAGATCTAGTGGGTGGATCTCTGACGGCGCCATTATGGGACCAGAGAAGCGACAAAGGTCTAGCATGTCTAACGCTACCTCACCATGCTAGCTACTATGTGGCTACGGCCTTTCGGAACGGACACGGAGATCCTGTGCTGTAGCTACAGCACGCGCCAAAGTGTTCTGTGAGAGGTGAGTACGAACACTGCAGCAGATGAAAAATGAGGTGCCTATGATTTTTTCGAAAATTACCATAGTAATAAACAGTGCATTCTTTTTGTTTTTATTACCGCACGATATTCTTCATTCAATGCTGTAACAATAGCACATTATTGGATCCTTTTCCTTTGGGAACTGAGATGATTCTAAACAACCGAATAGAAAAAAGATTGAAATTGCATTGCAAAAATCTTACCGGAATTTATAATGTAGTAAAACTTTCCATAGAGTGTTTGAAAGTAGCCCAGAAAAATAATAAAAATTGAGGAGAGAGAATAACACAAAGGAAACTTCGTAAGAGGATGGACATCTTGGTAGACCTCCTTTGCATTGGAAGAAAAACATAGGATTTTTATAGAATACAATATCTACAGGAAATTTTATACAGGATATTTGGAACATATGACCGTATACTTTAGAATTTCTATGTAATACATTCCTCCATGCAGGTTTTGGATGAAAAAGTAAAAGGTCCAACCTCTTGTAAAATTTACATGAGTCCACCTCTCTTCATACTCCTGCGTTTTTTATGCTTTGCAGCCAATTGCTCGATACAAAGTTTTTTTTGTATTTTTAATTCTCATATGATTACAATGGATGACAAACTCCAATCATATGTTTTTCTTATTTCTTTGTTTTCAGAATGGGATAGAGGACGGGGACTTACAATTTCTCCAAAATTTGTACGGAGGAAGTCATTCCATAAGAATTTCAATTGGAGTTTTGCTATAATATATACAATCAAAGTTGGTCATTTATCTGTCTAGATCTAATGGTTAAAAATAGAAAGATATATCTATTAAAGAGTATTTTAAGTAGTGGACCAGTACCAAATAACACCATAGCAGAAATCTTTGAGGGGACTTGTAGTACCACAATCCTTTGTTCCAAAGGACATCACACAAAACTTTTCTATTGGATTTGGATCCTTCAAAATTCTGATGTTTTTCTTTTGGTTCAAAGAAGCATTCGGAAGGCATGAATGCTTTGTGCTTTTGGCCAGCCGTTATTAGACCTCACTGTAGCAGGAGTGGAAAAGAAGCTTTGAAGAATAAGGCTACTGCTGCTATGGACTGTGTGAGCTCCATAATCAAGGAAACCTCTGTCTCTCTCATGTTTCTCCCGGATTAGTAGCAAAAAAATCTAGACCCATAAACAATGACCGTTTAGCAACATCTCGTATGCACTGGGAGCACAACCGTGAAATGTTTGAGCTGGCGTGTGCGTGGCATTTTAGAGAGGTGCACATGGAGGTAACCCACTGCAAGAAGGCATATGACCTCAGTGGCAGTAGCCTATGAATCCTAGGCTGTCCTCCTCCTCCGTCGCCAGAACTTTGCATAGCTTGCAGCTCTCCTTGACCTAGGTTTGTGTGCGGCGTAACGTACATGTCGCCACTCCAGCTTGTAATTAGCGCCACTCCTGCTTGTAATTTGCTGTAGCAACGTGGTTTGGCTGGTTGAGCAGCGATGCAAAACTCAGGTAGAAGTCGAATGCAAGAAGAGAAACCAGTACAGGGTTCAGGTGTTTGTAACAATTAAATGATGCATCACACAGGTGCAGCGCAAGAACTAGCATATGCACAGGCATGAACTGCGCGTACAGCATGCCTGAAACCAAATTGCGTCCATAATCTTCTTTTACCTTTTCAGTTCGAAACCTGATTGATTAGAGTGCTATTAGGTGAAGAGAGGCATGCTTTTTCACGTATAAGTACAAAATTGAAAAGGAATCGACGCATGCACGTTTTCCTCGTATATGATAAAGCTGTCAATAGCGACTTGCTGCTTAATTTCGCCGGCCCATCCATCTACGTCCTCGGCCATTTTACCGCCACCAAAAAAACTAAGATCACGGCCCAATAGCACCAAACGCCCGTCTCCGGCCTTATAAAAAGCTCGGCCAACTTTTTTTTGATGAAACTGGAGGGAGCTCGGCCAACTTCAGAAGCAGCCCACGGTTATTCATGGAAAGGAAAGCGAAAGAATACAGGAGTAGTTATGTCTGGTACAAACTGAAACGCACACACACTGGAGTGGAGGTGCAGCGCCAACCTCCAACAATGGCACGAGTATGTAGTACACCTCCACTATACTATAGCACGGTCGTCTCGTACCGCCGTCGATGGCGTCAGTTGGGCACGCGCACCGCCTTGGGGCGGAGCAGCGGCAGTGAAACGGCGCCGCGGCACTCGGGCGTGGGCGCGGGCGCGGCGACGTCGTCTCCCGCCGCGGCGCGGGCGATCTCGCCGTCGACGATGCCGAGCAGCACGCGGCCGAGGTCCTCGAATCCGTCCCACCCGCGGACGGCGCCGCGCACGGACGGGGACGAGGAGGCCGCGAGGAGGAGGTCGCACACGGGGTACCCCGTCCGCGGCATCACGTAGTCGCCCTCGGCCACCTTCAGCGACGGGCAGTAGTCGCCCATGCCGTCGCCGAGGTACACCACGGCCCTCCGCCGCGGCCGCTTATTGTTATTATTGTTACCCGTGGCTGCTTCCTCTTCTGCTTCTTCTTTGAGTATCCGCTCCATCACCTTGCCCTGAAATCATCATCGTCAAGCAGCGTCAGTGATCAAGCAGCGACGACTGGTGAGTGAACTGGACATGCTTGTATGGATGGGACGATGATGACCTTGCACATGTTGGGAGGGCATGTGGGGAGCCCGCATCCATGGCCGGGCGCGGAGGCGTGGAACTCGTGGTACGGGCGGATCCTGAGGCGGCCCGCGGCGTCGACGTAGCCGGGGTTGGTGTCGATGCCGGAGAAGTAGCCGGCGAGGCCGTGGTGCGCCAGGACGGTCTCGATGAAGAAGGCGTTGGCGTCGCTCAGGACCCGCAGCTCGCACCCGAGCGCGTGCGCCGACTTGATGGCCGCCACGACGTGCGGGGACAGCGGAGCCGTTCGGAGGGCCGCCTTGATGTCCTCCGCCGTCTTGCCCTGCGCGTGCAGCTCGCCCATCATCGCGTCCTGTGTTTTTATTTTTCGGGGGGGGGTCAAATTCTCAGCAGGTGAATTAGGTCGGGGTGTGTAGGCGGATAAAATAAACGCGAAAGGATATGTTCCCAACAAACAATGAGCACCGGCAGATAAACAACAAGTATATTCCTGGACAAAAGGCATTAACAACAACACCCTGCGTCGTTGGAGTCAGACACCACAGGCAAGCGTGGAGTGAGTGAGTACTTACGATGGCGTAGTTCCACGGGAGCTGGAGCAGGAGCTCGTCGAACCGCTCGGTGGCGCCGAGCGCGTCGACGACCCAGTTGTCGCTGTCGCAGTCGACGATGGTCTTGTCGAAGTCGAACACCAGCAGGGGGGCGCCATTGCTCTTGCTGCTCGCCGCCATTGTTAATCGCACTCCTCTGGATTCTGATCGGAGCAGAGCAGGTGCTATGCTACGAACAGAGAACGCACTGCACTGGATGGCTGGATGGGCGCACTTCCATTCAGTTGGAGACGTATTTATAGGTCTTGTGAGTGCCCAGGGCGACGCAGCAGCATGACTGTGCCGTGCTGTGGCCATGAAACGGAATGTGGGCAGCTGAGCTGAGAGACCACGCAAAATGGATGGGAGACGGACGGCACCGTTAATGCGCGCTGATGGCGTCCGCATTATCAAGGTCCTTTTCCCCCTGGGCGCCGCGCACCACGGATTTGTTAACGAACTGGTACCATACGGACGTCTGATTAGTTGGACGAGAGGAGGACGAATCGGCACGTGGACTGCATAGCAGAGTGCTCTTCTTCTAGTACTTGTTTTTTCTCCGAAAGTACTAGTACTACGCGTTCACCAGCGCGCGTACTAGATGAGCGTCTTCATCGACACGAGATCGCCGGCCAGAGAGAGAGAGCCCTGGCAGTTGCTCCGGTCAGGCCCCCGGGCGTCGCTGACGTCCCCGGCACGAGGCACAAGAAGGAAGCACGTTCGTGCCTCCGCTCCGCCGGCGCGGCGGAACCGGAACCGCGACCTGGAGGATAATGTAGTGTGCGTGCGTAACGTGTCTTGTGCGAATTCACCAACAGGATAGAGAGGATCGAATACGAACATGCCATCAGGATTTTGTCCTGCTCCCTTGCTAGCTCATTCAGTTCATGCCCTGTAACCTTGCACGAACGAATAAGATCGATTTAGGTTCCATCCAACACACGCGTGCATGAATCGATAACTAATAACTCGTCCTGGTTTCTTGTGCAGATCGGTAAGAGCGTGTGGTCAGATCGTTCGTTGGCTTGGACGATGGATAGCGCTATCTATCACCACCGCTGAAGCCACCTGAGCCGAATGGCATATCCATCGTCCAAGCCAACGAACGATGGATACGCTAGAGCATTCGATTGATCAGCTGAGCTCCTGATGAGAAAACAAGGAGATGAGGTAAGGAAATCTCAGAGTTCTTGATCTCAGGCGTCTCTCCTTCTCTCTGCGATTCGTACGCAAAAGATTGTTGCAAGATGATCGATAGAACAACCATTCCTTTTACGCCTTTAGATCCGATCCATAGCCGCAAGATCTAAAGGGAAGCTATCTGTGTGTAGGTACTGATATGCTAGTTTAACACGAAACGAACGCCCCTTTTCATCAGCGACGTTGATCGGGGCAGGGCCATTAAAGCGAACGCCATTTTGCTTTTAACCTCTCCTATCGTTGTAGTGCATTTCAAAGCCGCATGATTTGTTGCTTCTTCCCGCAGCCAATCATTGGAAAAGGCTGCTGCTGTAACCACGGTTTGCAAATTGTCTCGCTTTGATGAAATGCTACTAGTCATGCCTTCTTCAGCACTAATTGGAAGAGTTAGTGACGCCCTTTCTAGAGACAGTGACTGTACAAGTTGGGACGTTGCACACTCGGACATTTCAAATTCGATGACTCCACCTATAAAGGATTTTATGAGTGCAGCTAGCAGGGGTTGTTACGATGTCATTCTTTCAGTTTCGATCAGGTAGAGCACCAATTATTCCTACAATAAAGAAGTATAATTGACCCCAAAAGTTGATTTTTAGCCAGATCAAATAGAAATCGATCCTTCGCACCATGCATTTGAAAGGGTAAACTATTATTCTATCAGAACTCCTTTTGTGGAATCCTGTCATTCCGATATTATCTCGCAGTAAATAAAGCAAATCGAACCACAGATTGAATTACTCGTCCATGAAATGATTAGCCAGACTCTGATCATATTTGCACTCCCATCTTTGTTTTTTTTGCCATTCAAACAAAGAGCTAGCTAAAGATGAAGCACCATTTTCATAAAAAAAAAGATGACGCACCATGCATATGTCCAGTCCATGTAGTGAAGCAATAACAGCCTAGTGGAAACAAGATTTGGTGTTCCTTTTTTGTCCCTTAAAATAGATGCAACATAATTATGTGTGGCTCTCTGATTTACAACCTTTGGTTTAACAATGCCACGCACCATACATTTTTGGGAGATGCGGAGATGTAAAGTTTATGAGGTCGATCTTACTTGTTTTAGAAAGGATTTATATTCATGTAAACTCAAAATTAAAGGTAGACAAAAACATTACAATATTCTATAGGGTCAATAATAGAAGTCAAGAGAAGAAAGGGTGGCCAGACACAGCCTTAAGATTGTC
>VSTD030000754.1:0-14703 GCA_008808055.3 Sporobolus alterniflorus
TGTGGATGCGGACGACGTGGCTTAGGGGCGGCAGGAGTCCGCCGGTGAAGAGCTGGACCCGCTGAGCTTCATCCAGATGCCCTGCGCGAGGAAGGAGGGCCTGAAACCGATTAGCGTACTGCTCCACAGTCCCTGTACACCGGCACTCGGTGAGCTCGAACAGTGGAGCCGATAGGAGGGGAGGCCCAAACCGCAAGTGTAGGAGCTCCTTGAAACGCCCCCACGACGGCGTGCCCTCGTCCTCTTGGAGTTGGTTGTACTAGAGTTGTGCGACATCCTCTAGATTGTATGAGACCATCCACACGCGCTCCTCCGTCATGGTGCGTTGTTGGCGGAAATAGGATTCACACTTGTTGATGAAGAGCATCGGATCGATCTTGCCATCGTAGTGAGGAAAATCCAATTTTTGGAACCGCGGAGGACGATCAAGATCGCGGGGCCCCTCCAGGCGGCCGCCGACGTCGCGGTCGGACGACGAGGCCGACTTTTCCTGCATAGCCGCCATGTCGGCCTTCATGGTTTTCATCTCGGTGGTGAGGGATTTCAACATCTCCATCACATCGGCGATGGTGGGATGGCCCATGGCTGTTGGTTGCGGTGCGGGAAAGGAAGATTGCGGCGTTGGTGGAGGGCTAGGTTGGTGGGCGGCAGCCGCGGCAGGCCGGGTGGAGCGGGTGGGAGAGGATCACCGGGATCGTGATACCAGGTTGTCAAGGGCGTCCGGCCCTCGGGTAGCTGGACCCAGGCTACGTAGTTCATAGCTGTGGTCCATCTTCTCCGGTGAGGTTATCCCCCTCTACCGTAGGCTTAGTTGAAGAACAAGAGAGAGTAGTAGATTGATAATGTATTGTCTGCCCTCATGATTTCGGTTACAGCATATATATATAGAGACAAAGTTCCAACCGACTAGAATCACCTTCCCTAATTGTAGTAACTAAACTTGGATACTAATCCTATCTTCTTTATCTATAGCAACTGAATTTAGATACTAATCTTATCCTTCCATATCAGCCTCTGGTTGCTGAATCCTTCTCGCACGCGTGTTCGGCCCGTTCGGCCACCCTGCGCACGTCGCGGGCTCACCTGCGCCTGCTGTAGGTGCGGGCCATCAGATATTGCCGATTGGAAAGACGTTGTCGATCGGGCAGATGTTGCCGATCGGGAAGACGTTGCCGATCGGACAGATGTTGCCGATCGGGCAGATGTTGCTGATCGGGAAGATGTTACCGATCTTGCCTGCGTCTGACATATGTGTGTCCCCGATCTTGCCTGCGCCTGGCATATGTGCGTCCGCACATGACAACGTCTTCCTCAGTTTACTCTGTACTGGTCCGAGACTTCAGTTTTCTAATTATGTCATGATGTTCGCACTAAATCTGCCTTAACCTAAATTGTGGTGTGGTCCTCCAAATAAATGTTCAAGGTCCGCATTATGCTTGACAAAGCCATTATGATCTCAGATATAAATGCGCTTGAGCTCGTTCTGCCCCAAGCATAATGACTTTACCAAACTTGACTGATAATGTTTTTAGTTACAGCTTCCAACCTATAGCTTGTACATCGCGTTTGACAAAAGATGGGAAGGAAAAGGGTGTTCAAAGGAGGGAATTTGAATGATTAGATGTTTTTAAAGTGAGTAGCGAAGTATTTCTAGTGCCTTGATGTTTTTGAGCGTGTAACCAGAGTGAACATAATCTTTGATGCTAATTTTCTGATGATGAAAATCCTAGATGTTGAGTTCCTAGTGGACAATGTGTGTATGTAAGGTGGTCAAGTACGAACTATGTCTTTTTTTTCTTAATACAATGATATGCAGCTCTCTTATGTGTTTGAGAAGAAAAAGTTTCTGGTGGACATAAAAATCTGAATGACATGATTTTTACCTGTCCTGTAGTCCTTTTTTTGTATTATTAAGTACTCTGAGCACCTGACTTGATGCTGATCGTCAAACTGTCTCCTCTTATCTGTTCTGGTATACAAGGATTCTCCTGAATAGGGATGCTGAAATATGATTGCCCAAATTGCACCTGTGAGTTCTGACTGCACATTGTTGGTAGCCTATTGTTCTAGTAAAACTGAATTGATAACTGTTCAAGAGTTTAAATAGTCCCCTCCATTCTCTTTTTTGTTGTCGCCGTTAACTTTTTAAATTATATTTGACTATTTCTCTTATTTTAAAAAATAAAAATTATTATATACTTTATTATGATTTGTTTTATCACTAAATAAAGTTCAAACACACCTTATAACTTTATATATTTGAACTACTATTTTAATTAAGATGAATGATCAAATATAAATAAAAAAATCAACAACGACAATAAAAAGAGAGTAGATGGAGTAATTATTAACAGCATGAAACATCTCATTATCAACCGCACTTTTTACAACAGATTGCTGACAGATTAGGTTCTAAGGCGTTGTTCCAAAGTTTTTTGGTTTGGGAATTTGATACTTGGATGAATGAATGAATCCACACTCACATCGACAAACTTCCTAGCACTACCCATAGGTAAAAACTGTGAAAAGTGGACCTTGCTTCAGTTTTCAAAGATCAGGCCCCACAACAATCAAGCCTCCCAATAGACTGCCAAATGTCAGACATGATCATGTGGTGTAGATTTAGCCTGTATTTTTTTCTGCACAAGAGCGGATTGCAATTTTTTTGTCATGTCCAAACTAAAGTAAATTTTGTAAGTGCTTTATCTAACTTAACCTCTAGATTTACATGATACAGTTTCCTATTGTAAGGTTTGTATTTGCAAAGTAAAAAACTCACGAGCCGGGCAGCTAGTTATTGAGAAATTGAGACAAGTTCATCTTTTCAAAGAGAGGAGAATTGATCCAGCTTCCACTGCAACTAATCTACCATTTATGCTCTTTTCTATGATTTTGGGAAGCCTGACGGATTATGGGGGCAGTTAATGAGGAAGCACATACCAACTTCAGCAGAAGGCAGTAGAAAGGATTGAGACGAGATGTTCAAGGCTAACCATCTCATCCTTACATTTTTTACATGAAAGAAGAATTATATTGATTTGTGTTGATGCCGGATTTTGACAGGGATCCAGTGGCAGCGGCTCGCGGGTATAAAACAGTGAGTATCGGAAAGGAGAGGAGACTTTTCTGGGAAGTGTCAGACGTGTGCGGTGTGAATCATGGAAGGTTTCTTTAAATTTGAGTTATGAAAGATAAAGTTATTTGCTAGGAAATTTAGATGGTTGTTTAGGCAATATCGCATTGTAATTCGAGTAGGGTTATAAATTTATAAACTAATCGGATCGGGGAGGATGTGTCCTAGTCTGGTTCGAGGCTAGGGTATAAATAGTTAGCTAGAGGTCGTAAAAAAACAACTCAACCAAAACAACTTCAGCGTATTACCAAGCCCGATTTAGGGCTCTCGACTGGGTTCTTGGGGTTTTTTCCGATAATTATGTTTTCTCTTTAAAGATGCTCTCGGTTCAATCTAATCTCCAATGGATTAAGCATAATTGCTAGTTATCCGGCATGTTTTAAGATTTTCTCATGGTTACTTTGTCTATTCTGAATGCATGCTGCTCTGGGTTATATCCGATCTATGTAATTAGGATTTATATTGTAAATTATGTTTAAATCTACATGCTCGAGTCTTCTTACACATGCTTCATCGGCTAGATTTATTAATATTTGATTGATTATGTGTCCTAAGAGTTGTATCAGTTAAGTCTGATCCTCTAGGATCTACAGGGCTGCCATCAGTTGAGTTCAATCTCTATTGTGTTGATCGGGTATGAACGATCTAGTTGGCGAAGCGGGTTTAAGGTTCTATCTCATCGAGGCTGCCATCGTTTAAATTCGATCTCTTGGTGGGATCAGTTAGTGTGGTGGGATCAGTTGATAAAGGCAAAGAAACAATCTCATTGGAGTTTGTAGCTATCATATTATCATGCTTAATTCATGTTGATGCATGTTTTATTATCATTAATTAAGAATTAAGCCTATTTACCCTACTCTCTGCTTTGCTCTTGTTTAGCTTTATTATTGTTATTCTTTTATAGTCGATTACTTTGAATCAATAGCTGATGGCCGATACCTAATTTACTTGCGTATCGGTTATCACCGGCACCTTCAAGCCGGTGAGCCAACATATCTAAACTTTTTATTTCTTTGGTGTTTTGTAGGAAAAAACAACTGACACGCCTTGGTTCAAGAACACAGTGATCCAGAAGATAGTTGGTGCTGAATTGGAGTTGAAGCAGATCTCACGAGCCACGTGTGTCATGGACGGCTGAATCTCTCTCGCAGATTTTTTCAGTCAGCAATTTGATACTGATTTTACAAACACTTTGGAATATAAAGAAATTACAGTTGACTATAACGAGGTTCTGCTCTTCATCTTCATGTAAGCCATGCATCATGCAGCTCAAAAATTCAATTCCAAACTTGTAGAATGTGGTACATGCATACACTCAGCAAGGTTCACCTTATCGGTGAAGCCGGCGAAACCGACTGGTGTCATTTTCACAGTTTACACAAAAACCTGTGAAACCGAACACTAGAAAACCGTTAGCTATCTTGACAGAACCGAGAAAAAATTTTAAAAATGAAAAATGGAAAAAAATATAAAAAAAATCGGCATGACATTTGCTAATTATTTCCAATAATATTAGGCACAAATGTACAATATACAATGCATCCCACAACAAATAAAATTTCCAATACATAGATATACAATGCCTTTCATCACAGTTGCCGGACTGCGAACGTTGTGTGGGACAGGTTCTTGCCGCATCCGGTTGGGCATGCACCCGTGCTGTCACACCCAAAATTTCAAATTTTGGAATATGACTAAATTTCACTAAATTTTTTTTAAAAAAATCTCAATGAATAAAAAATTGCTTTTTGATTTTAGAAGTGGAATCTAATTTATTTTAGCAAAATATTATTTTCTAAATTATTAAAGTAATTTAGGATTTATATAATTGTTTGTTGAATTCATGTCGTTACATAGTTTCTTTTTGGTATTGATGAAGTGCTTTATTTTATTTTTGCAAGTAGAAGTCGTTTAAAGTTTACATTTGAATTTGAAGTTTATAAAAGGAGTTCAAAAATAAAAAGGATTTCCTATTCCCTTACCTATTTTCGGCCGAAATCCAGCACCACCTTCAAACCAGCACGCCGCGGCCCACCTTGTTTTTCCCCACGAGCAGCCCGCACTGCCTTGTTGGCCTGTCTGCCTTGGCCCAGTCCCGACACATCAACTAGGACAAGGATCCCCTACCCAGCGTGCTGCTCACCACTGCCGCTCACCACGCCCTGTCGCCATCCGCCGTGTCGTACCCCTGCTCCGACCGAGGCTAAGCCAAGTGCGCGCGCTGAGCCATGACAAGTGACCACCCTGGCTCTCCTATCTTTTCCCCCTCTCGACCGCATCAAAACTAAAAGCAATGAAAATTTTCCTCAACTCATATTCTTCACGGAATCCTCTTCGAATATTACCCAAAAAATGAGTTAAAATTTGATTAGAGATAGAGTAGGTATGTAACCTTGTTGCACACATATAGGTATCAAGAGCCTTATAAATAGTCGAGCTCTGACCTCAAGTTTCAAGTTTTCCCCGCCACAAGCCCTAGCCTCCACCCCTTCATCGTCGCCGCACTGCTACAAGCCACTCGACCTGACATCGAGCGAGGAGCGAAATACGAAGCCGGAGAACCCTTGGAGCAAGGTAGCACCGCCACCAAAGCATGAGGCAAGCCGCCCACCTTCACGCACCACATTTCGGTGATTGATGTTGCCCAAGATCACCTTAGGTGAGTTTATCATTTCGCGCCGCCCCTCGTAGGAAGAAACCACAAGGAGAAAGTCACCCCGTAGCGCCCGATAGCTAACTCCGGTGAGGTGCCCCTATGGCGCGGCTGCTCGCCCTCTGCACCCCATCGCCGGTCAACGAGTCACTGAGGGTCGTCCATCACAAGATCGATGACTAGGATTAGAAGTGAGAATACCGGTTTGACATTTTACATCACAGTCATCCAAATCGAAACATGCGGCCAGAATTAGAATAAGGATAAGTCTTCATTTATTTTGAATCTGAGTCATAGATCCTCGATTGAACAACCATGGTTTAATGAGGTCCGTGGACCCATGCGTCGGACCCCCCCCCCCTGTGAACTTGGTCCACAAAGCCATAGGTCCAATTCCCCGCTTTTTCTTTATAAAAATGATTCCAAAAATTCATGAAAATCCTCGGGGCCCTATAATTTTGCAGAAAAAACCCCTCAACTTTATTTTATTTATCTTTTAGCACCTAAAATTTTACAAAACACCCCTAAACTTTTTCAAAATTATATTTTTGCCCCTATAATTTTATGTTTAGGTCCATAATTAACTTTTTATAATTACAATTAGGTCCCTACCTTAATTAATCTTAATTATTTTCAGATTTGTTAACTTTAAACCTTTATAATTTTTTAACCGTAGCTCTGATTTAAGCAATTCTTGCACTCACGCATTCGTAGCGACAAGTAGAGTCTTTTACTTCTATTTGTTTAGTATTTAGGTACTATTTGGTATACTTTTTATTTATTTCTTGTATTGCTTGTTTCCTGTTATTATTGTTTAGACTTTTCGTTATTCAAGAAGATTCAAGATTACAAGGAAGAATATTTTTGAGTAGTAGCAAGGGAAAGAGGAAATTGTTCCTTGACCATGTTGATCTTAAATGCTTTCTCACTCTAGTTACACTATTGCATGCATTCCTTAAATTGAATACCTACATTGATACCTTTAGGATTGAGAATTGTGTCTAGGTAGATTTGCTTAGTCCCACAGTCATGAGTTATCGTACAAGTTTTTTATCTTTTATGATGTTGAGTTTGACTTGTGTTTAGTGTTGAGAGTTTTATTCTTCTATCCGTCGAGATATGAGTTGATCGTGGTAAGGTTCGATGCTGTGGTTTGAGTAAGGATGGTTCGGTGGACATGGTTAAGTCCATCATATGATGTGGTTGCTTGAATCTGCTAAGGACCAAATCTCTGGAGTAGACATCCCAGGACAACATGTGCCACCACATGTCCGGTATGAAATGTCTTACTTTCTAATTAGGAATACTATATGTAGTGTGTCTTACTCGGATGAGTGGGGAATGACACATGATGCAAGAGAGGATGTGGGGGAAACCTTAGCACTGCAAGCGGGGCATGTGGGGGAAACCGTAACAAAGCATGATATACTCATGTAATAGGCCTTTGTAATAACATGTAGTGATCTTTGCGTCATACACCAAACAAAGTGTAAAGAATGACAAAAAAGAAGTTCTCTAGTCGTTCGGTCAGCGATAAAATCCTATGTGTGGGTATATGGCGCTAACATTTATAAAGTGTACAACTATCATGATAGCTGAGCTTGCGGTTACCAGTGGTCTGAGATCCTCTCTAGATTAGATGGTTTGGATGTAGAATGGTTTTGGTTATGATTTATGGTGTAGACTTTGTGGAGCTGTGTGATATATAGCAACCCCTGTGTGGATCATACTTTGAGGTAATTAAACTTAATTGGGTAGTTTTTAGCTTGCAATTTTAACTTAGTAAATATGTGTTAATAACTTGAGAAGTCAAGTATAGGTGATATTTTACATTCAGCCTTATTACAATCTTATCCTTGTTATTGTAGCTTGCATATCATATTATTTTCTACACTTGCTGAGTATCAATCATAAGTGTATTATACCTTGCTAAACTGTTGCTCAGAAGCTGAAGAAGATTTAGTGTACATCGATGAAGAGGTTTAGGTGAGTGGTTACCCCCGACAGGTTGTCTATAGAGTTATAGTGTCTTTCTGCTGTTGTGTTATCGAAAGTGTTCAATTTAGTCTTTTATAAGACAGTATTCAATAATAAATATTATATAGTCTTTTATAAGACATTATTCAATAATAAATATTATATATTATGATATTATTTATTCTGTATCTATTTTTTATATGATTTATATAAAAACTTAATTTCAAAACACATATATTATAAGCATTCCATTTACCTTAAAACCGGATGTGAAATGTGACGGTCAGGTCACATATGTTTGCGTCGGCCCGATGCCACATTCGGCCGCGTCTCGCACACGCCACGATCACCATGCAAAACTGTGGTGGGCCGCTGCCGCACCATGAAAGCGCTGCCATTGGGGCTGTGGGAATCTCCGCCAAGGGAAGGGTTGTCGTCTCGTTCGCCTGGACGTGCACACAGCAAGGTGTCGATGGCTGAGCACCTTGCGGGATGGGCGACGGCCGTGTCCAGCCGCCGCCGTCGTCGGCCAGCAATGGCGTACACGTGTAGTCGCCGAACCATGGGAGCCTTGTGGGCACAACTGTCGCTGCCAAAACCGTCATGCAGCCATTCCTTCTTCGAGAACAGCGCCATGTCCCTCGTATTGACTATATGGTAATGTATGCGACGCTAGTTAAGAAATTATAACTATACCATAGTGGACGGTAAAATGCAACCATACTAAACTCACAACTCCTATCCAATTTCCACCACTCCCACTGAGGAGATTGATGTGAATTCATGAACAATACTCCTTTTGCTCCCTAAACTCCGTTCCCTCTCAACAATTAACTTCAATCAAACACACCTTATAGATGGCCATCCTACAAAATGAACTTGACAATGTAGAGTTTGGTATTAGATTCATGTTTAGGACTTTAACACATCAAAATGCAGGATTTTATAATATTTAAAATTGCTGAGCGGAGTACTGAAAATGGCAAGACAGATTAATTTAACAAATAACCCAATGTCATTATGTAATGCTTGGGATAGCAAAATAGGAGTACAAAATCGCATGGTAAGGACACAAATCCCAGAAAAGCCCTAGGTTAATCATCGGAGTACTCTTCATTGTCACTGGGCTGCTCATAAATTTCGAACTCCCCATCACTAGCTTCAGCATCGTTAGGAGCATCACCTAGACTGTTTTGGACATCTTCCTGCAAGGGAAAGTTGCGCAACACTTGTTCAAGGTACCCATTAGAAATGCCTTCTCCGAGTGCATCTGATACAGGTCATTGGAAAACAGTTGGGAACCCAAGGGGGGATTTGATTGAGGCAAAAAAATTATCAAATTATATCGTTGAGAAAAAGAACACGACATCCATCATTCATCTATTGCAGCAGAAAAGTCACATTGGTTTCTAATTGAAGGTTGTGCAACCTCTCAAAAGCTGAATTTGTCGCTAGGAACTTTACAAAGACATTAGACCTTACCTGAAAGTAAGAATGTAAGTAGTAGTAACCTTTTTTATTTATTTGATACATTATAAAAGATTAAACACCTTTCATGCAACTGTTACCGAGTCATGCCATAAATACAGACACCAACAATGTATATCTATGAAAATATTGCCAGTACTTGTTGCCTATGTTATTGAACAATATAATAATATTATATAGATTCAATATGTTAACTATATTATTCCAAAATAATAATAAAACTCATAATGTGTCAATCAAATATGATACTTTATATGTTGAAGCCGGCATCTATCCACTTGATACTTTAAATGCTGGTACTGAGCAAAGCCAACGCAAGTCCACAAGAACTCTTTAAAATGAGCTTATTACTTTGATCTACCGGCAAGATTTCAACATGAAGGAAAGATGCATGGTTGACAAGGTAGTACCGTGTAGACATCAACAAAAAGGGCTATTTATGATCTATCAAACATGGAACAACTGCAAGCAATAGTCCCTTCTCAACTAGGATTGTAGGATTGGTTTTGTGCTTGGAGTGACGAATTAGTCTTTTAGATAATGTTTCATGACAGTTCATGAAGAAACAACAGATCAATATTCATGAGAGTAAGACAACTTTTATTCGCTTGCTTCAGAGATTTAATGCTTTTATAGATGACATTTGGACTCAGTGGACCTACTGTGTACATTATTTTATCATCACTTAATATATTTCAGTACCATGTCCCTTCCCTATTGTTACTTCCAAAAATGTCAGAACCGGAAAAAGGTAAAATGCTAAAAGTAAAAAAACAGAAAATGTATAAGAACACCGTTAGCACATGGCAGAAAATGAGAAGCAATAGTCAAAAATTAAAGGTTCTAAAATGAGTAGAGGTCTTAACTTATCCATCAAGGAACAAGGAACTGAGCTCAGCTCAGTTGGTTAAGGGTGTGGATGTACACCATGACCACCAAAGTTTGATAGATCATAATGAAATCCATTTAAAATTTGGGTTCCTATTATTTCTTAATTAAAAGACACCTAGCTCCTCAAATGTCAGTTGAGTTCCTTCTAAACAAAATATCCATCAATCCAAATATCCATTTCAACCCCCAACTTTGGGACCACTCACCCAAATTAATGTACTAAAATGAGCCTCAATGCAAGTAGCAAAACATGAAGCGTCACTACTTCAATAATTTGATAGCAGGACATGAATTAGTAATACTTTGGTGGACAAAAATAGTTCCAGTGAAAACTTTAAATCCTAAAACTAACCACACCAAAAACTTATATAAGACCCAAAAGCCAAAATAAGATTAATAGTACTCCCTGGAAATAAATCTTATTTGATAAATTATTTGTATCAAGGATACAAGATTCATCTATGGCAAAATCACCAAGATCCTCAGCCTACAAGATATACAGTAAAAAATAAGTTTTGTTTGCATATATTGGGCAAAATGGTGCGAGCAATGGCATACCATATGTGGAGAGTCATAACCATCTGAGTCCTTATCTTCTTCGTCGTCATCATCCACATCTTCACTATCAGAATTGTTAGGGTCAACTTCATCATCATTTCCAGTCTGTATGGCAGGAGCTACAGACAGAAACAGGATTTAAAATGAGATTGATGGCATAAGGTATCTATCTTCAAAGAGGAAGAACTATAATACTCGTTGACACATGGTATGCCAATTGGCCTGATTTGTATCAGTAGCATGGCATACAGGAAAAATAAACACAAATAGGAGCAAACAGACTTAGATGAATAGGAAATGTTTTGAAATATCCAAGCAGCATAGTGCTTTTGCAGGCCAAAAGCAGGTCCACAAAATGTGGAACACTTTTACCAAACTTTTTGTTCAGAGATGCAAAGCACTAGCCATATTGAACAATATACATTTAACCATGTTAAAAAGTAAAATAAAAGTCAATAGACCTTCATCAGCATTCTCATCATCCTTTGATTCCTCAGATCTGCAAAGGGCTTCCTGCTTCTTAGACCGATCAATAAGTTCATGGGCATTCCGCAACAAGGTTTTGGCATTCTCATTTGGACATAAAGAGAAGAGCCTAATGGCCACTTGGAACCTCAGTGTTTTAATCATATGCTTAGAAAACCATCCTGTAGAATGCTACACAGAAATCAGTTATTTTAGAGTATACATTGCACTGCAAAGAGATTATTGGTACAGCATATGGATCAAGATTGTCACATCGATATTGATCAAGTTGAAACAAATGGACGATTAGTCTAAACCAAAAGTGGTGAAATATGCTGAGAAAACAGCTGATTGCAGCAGCAAAGAAAACTTGTGTCTAATTCTAATATCATTCTTCAAATCTTCAATTCAATAATGATAATGGTATGTACGATAAGTTCATGTCATAAAATTCTACGAGGACAAACCCAAAAAAAATCCTCTCAAAAACGTAGGAGAGCTGCGCTTCATTCCATTAAGAAGAAAACAGGATAAGAACCTGCAATATAACAACACAACACAAACACACCCACACCAAACATACATACTCACACACCCAAAACCACACAAACACCTCGGGCGACAGACCAAAACAACCACGACCTAAATACAAACGACCCCAGACAAACGCACCCGACTTGTAGGTTACCACAGCGACCTCAGCGCTTGCCCCTAACTAGGATGAGATGGCCACTGGTCTTTCTTCACCGGCGCAGCTAGGAGCCACCGGAGTTGGGCGACATGGGGGAGTTGCCGAGGTCACATGGCCTCCTAGGCTGACACCCACACCACCCACTACCATCGTCGGGCTCACCGTAGACGTCTCCAGGTGCCAGCGAAGGGGGGGAGGGAGAAAACCGAGGCCCCCAAGCCTACCAGGTTGTCTTCCCAATCCGCCAGTCCCTTCATCGGCGTAGATCGGAGACGCCAAGGAGGAGCGAGGAGGGAGGGGGGTAGGGGGGAACTGCCGACACCCCATGGCCTCCCAGGCTGCAACCCGTGCCCTGCCGCCGCCAGGCACTATCTCATGCGCTCGACCCTCCAACGTCCCTTAGGCTGCCTCCGCCAATCACATGCACGCCCGTTGTGCCCGAGCTCCACCACAGCACCGACTACCTCCCGCAACCTCCCAGCCAGATCTGCTCATGGCGGTCGTGGATTTTCCACCGGCGCCATGGACTTCACTGCCGCCAGAGAGAAGAGGGGGGGAGCTGTTGAGACCACACGACCTCCTAGGCTGCCACCCGCACGTCGCCTGCTCCATCCCCGACCACGCGCATTGCCGCTGGCATCACGTACGCCAAGATCCCCACCGCCGCCGGACCATCAGAGAGGGGGGGGGGGGGCACTTGGCCTCCGAGGCCGTCACCCACACCATGCCTGCACGCCGGCCACCCATCGCCATGCCTCGCCGCCAGGGCCGCTCCCATGTGCGATCGCTACCACCGATGCCAGATCCGGCCAGGGCTGCACCGGATCCGCACTTGCCAGCCTTGTAGCTCGCCTTAGAGACGAGGGGGGGGCTCGGAGGGAGAAGGTGGTCCCCTGTCGACCTCCGCTACCGCCGCCATGCCACCAGCGTGCAGCCGCCGCACCACTACCTAAGACCGGCAGCTGCAGCAGCTGGCAAATCCGACTGCCGAACACCGCCGCGGCACAGCCGCCGTCGCGCTTGTGCTCGTTGACCTCTGCTCGGGCACCACCATGCGAGCCCTCTACACAGCAGCCCTGACCTCCACCGCACTGCTGCGTAGGCAGCCCCACGGCCTCTACGTCGGCCGTCACCGAACCAGCGCTACGCGTTGAGCTACCCACCGCCGTTGAGCCACACGAAAGGAAGGAAAAAGGCTGGAGCCCCACCGCCACCCTCCTCGCTAGCCCCTCGGGTTGTGCTGAGGGACCAGCTCCAATGGCGACGTGGCAGAGAGAGGCGACGACGCCCCCCTTCATCTTCATTGCATCCAATGCATCTACAAACAAACCCAAAAAATGCCACAATTAATCCACCCTAACCTGTACAGTAGAGGAGTAACAATTACAGCAACAACCAAGTCTTTTAGTCTCAATCAAGTTAATGTAGGCTAGAGATGAAACCCACATGAGCCGAAAAACAAAGACAAAATAAGGGTGAAAAAACGAAGGGCAATAAAATGCCAAACAGAAAAGGGGGGAAATGCAATAAAAACTAAAACACAAAAAAGGTGAAAATGGGCGAATAAAAAGAAAAAAACTAACAAAAAGCAATAAAAGAGGATGAACCAAAGATCAAGGTTATGGCACATGAATTGCTAGCTTCCACCCTATCCTATCTAATGCTAGCTCCTTGGTAATACTCCAATCCTTTAAATATCTCTTCACGGACTCCTCCCATGTCAAGTTTGGTCTTCCTCTGCCTCTCTTCCCATTGTTAGGAATAATATGGATTGAATGGATGATTGTATTGAGGCCCAATGAGTAATGTATACAGGGTACATGAGGGAAACCCTAGACTACAATATTACAATAATACCCTTGATTATTATACCCTTAACACATCCCCCCTCAAATGTGCATTTGAAGAGTTCACAAAACACACAACTAAAATAAAAATTGATACATCCGAAGTCCAAGATCAATGATGTCGTCGAAGCCTACAACTATTCAATGTTCGTGAAGATATCCTCCACAAGAGGGTATTGCCTTCGCAGATAGTACTTCAACAAATACCCGAGTCTTCACAGATTAGTACATCAACTCTTCAAATGAAAACCTTGCTTTGAAGAGATAATAATCGATGAGAACAGTGATGTGTCAAGTCAAGCATAAGGGGGATTTAAAGATCACTAAAGCAATTAGTGGAAGAAGATGAAATGATACACTACCACAAATGGTAGGTAGTGAAATGATATGATGCACTCCCACAAATGGCAGGGAGTGGAATATATTGTGATGATGATTAAAAGTCATTGATCATGATGCGTAGCAAGACAAGCTACGAAAGAGGGCAAAGTCGCATCACGATGACGATGATGTGATTAGCCAAATCGATGTGACTTGGATAATCGAATAAAAGAAAAGAGGGCAAAGTCGCATCACGATGGCTTTGATGATGAGAATATGTGGACTTCGATGGGACAATGACATGGACCTCCATGGGAAAAGAAACAAATTCTAGACTGTTAGTGGAGAGGGATTGCTGCAGAAGTGGATGATTCTATTAGGTCGCAGAAGGTTACAATATATAGAGGAGGAACCCTAGGCACCGGCACCCCTGTTGCCTTGGGCGGCAAGAAGCCTGGCCTATGGGCTAGGCCTACCTCACGCAGGAGGAGGCCCAGCGAACTATAGAACCTGTCAGAGGAGATGGATTGTTGTATAATTGCATGCCTCTATTGATAGGTGTGGGGCTACATTTATAGGGGGGAGGAGACCCCCTAGGGCCAGCCAGGGGAGGCGGCACCAGGGGTGGCGCCTCTAGGGGAGGCGGCACCTGGGGGAGGCGGCACCAGGGGTGGCGCAC
>VSTD030000755.1:0-14700 GCA_008808055.3 Sporobolus alterniflorus
TTTTCTCCTCTCAAAATATTGACTTCCCCTTTTATTTGAAGAGACTCTTGGAGCTTTTCTTTTTCCTTCTTTTTTTATATGCTCCGTCCCTTGAGGACTCGGGGTTTTGATGATATTTGAGGAGAAAATCACTTCTTCAAAAAGTTCTTTTCAAATGGCTTGGCATGGAATGGAATGGTCATGACTTTGGATATACCGGCGGTGCGCGCATATTCCAGAATGGAGTTATGCATGCCAATATTTCTTTTGAGGCTAGCAAATAATTTTTTTCTGGGTAGCAAATCATTTTTGAAAAAAAGTTCAGAACTCAAATGGACACATCCCTTAACAAACCTCAACACAGACAAGAGTTGCTATGTGGATAATATTTGGCTCTGGACGGAATGTGTATGTCATTGAGCAACCTTGCTAAATTCATTCAACTCCGATCAATCTCAAAATCAAGGTTCAGCAAACATCAGATATCACACCTCCCAACAACCTAGACATGGTTATTTTTGAATTTTAGCTCACATGAGATTTTGTGTCTACAAATGCATAACCACATTAATCAATTTAGCTTATCAAAACAGGGATCATGCACAAGTGGTTGCAACTAATCTCAAACAAAGGAGGATGTATAACCTAACTATGTCCTATTAGAGTTCTTTTTATTGACTTGATAAAAACCTAACTAATGGAAGGAATACTTACAGGCAATCATGACAATGGTAGTGGAATGAACAACAGGCAAGACAAGTGATGAGACAACTAGAAAAGCTGGGAACGAAACGAGACAAGTGAGGACTCATACCTAGGCAGCCGGCACCTCCTCCAAGCTTAAATCTATACAATATTTAAGCATCAGGGTTAATCCCGAAGTGACTGAAGAGGTCATGCATCATACTAGTCTGTGAGTCGATTGAGCCTTGCATCTCCATTTCCAAGTGTGCAAAGTCATCCATCCGTCGCTCGAGTCATCCGATCCCTTCCACCACACACTCAACCTGGTCAGCCCCATAACTGGTGTACCGCTCCAAAGGAGCGTACCAGTCAGGGTACCTGGTAGAGTTGGAGGTTCTGGCTTAGAGGCTAGACATGGGGTAACAGTGAGAGGGGTAGTAAATACTACCCTCGTGGTGACCCGAGTAGCAACCCCCATACCCAGTATCACACTGGGGCTCCTGTGGGTGAGCCTGTGGTGTAGTTGTAGCCTGTTGTGCTGGCTCCATGCGACCTCGCCCGTGAGTGCGAGGTGGTCCTGTGAAGCTGTGGCATGCCTCTCATATCTGATCAAACTGCAATATAAGACTTTCACAACAATACAGTCGAAGGGATGGATTAGATAACCAGATCGCCTTGCGACCATATAGCATAGATAGAGAATGATCAGGTTCCCTACACAAGATGTGCGAGTGAACAAAATGGTCAAGGCCGAGAACAGCTACATCCCCCTCAATGTAGGCCAAGTTGGCCATTTCTGGACACCCAAGATTCATGGCAATCTGAGTGACCATGGAGGTACACTCGATGGGTTCTGACATTTTATGCACATTTTTATAGTAGTCGACAATGTCAGCTACAGGGGTGTAATTGATCCTATGCACCATAATAAACAGACTTTTAAGCTCAAGAGTAGTAACAGAGCGCAATTCTGCCATGGGAAAGAGTGTGAACGACATCCACCTATGCAAGAACAATAAACTAGGGTTGTGAATATCACTAAACCTACGTCTAGCAGATTTTCCAGAAATGGCATCACTAAACTCAACCTTGTTAAAGTTTCTCATATCAATTGATTCAATCAAGCAAGATTTAGAGAAGTCTAGAAGCTCACTAAAGTGGGAGAAATTGCAACCAAATGACTTCCCGAATAGATGAAACTTCATGAGCGACATCCTATTCTTCCAAACTGTTTCAAAAGTTATAAGAAATTCAAGGGTTAAGAGACGTGAACCTAGATAAGGCTTGTCGTAGAGTTTTCCCCAATCGATGGTGTGGAGAATGGTGGGAAGCTCTTCATCCAAACCAACCATCTCAAGTAAGTTCACATCATAGATACGAGTGTGAGCAAACTCTCAATGGCAGAGGCACTCATACTTCTCCATATCCATGGTAGTACGGATGGAGATGTCATCATTTTCTGTAGTACCTAGCACCCTAGGTGTTAGCATTAGTGTTAGTCGAACGGGTGTAAGGAAACAAGAGGTTGTGTAGAGAGCTTGCAAGAGATGAGGCTAGCAAGAAAACTTCCTTGACTTGACTCCAAACACTAAGACTCTTACACTAACTTGATCATGCTAGGAACATGGAGAAGGATTCAGAATATTTGAGGTTGCTTGTGAGCTTGTGGGATGAAGGAGGAGGCTCCCCTTGGCATCCATTTTATTGGGGAGCCAAGAGGTGGCCGGGCGACCAGCCCATGTGGCCATTGCCCATCCACTTTGTCCCAACGTGATGGTGGTTGAGGTAAGGAGGAAGGTAGTGGAGAAGAAAGGAGGGAAAGGGAGGAGGTAATGGCTGACCGGCCACCCATTTTGGCCAGCCAGCCAAGCTTTGGCCTCCACTCTCCCCTACCTTTAATCATCCACCACATCTTGATCCCATAATGCTCAAGCCACTCAACAAAAGCATCAAAAGTTAGGCAATTTTCTTTCATCTTTTTTCAAAGTTATTTTTATTTCATTTTGAAATTTTTGGATTTTATCACATGCAATGATGAAACAAATAAACATGTTGTGGAAAAGGAGTAAATAAAAAATGATGGATGAAAGGGGGAGAGATAAAAATCAAATATGCAAACGGTGGAAGGAGGGTGGAAAATGAAATATCAGATAACTACCAGTTTGTTCTCCTGGCGAGAGCGTCACATTTTAGGTATGTGCGCAATACCATCTCCATACCTGAAGATTTAGGTCACCGATGCGACTGGAGAACTTGTCACAGCAGGTGTGGCATTCTTGACGTGTCGAGAAAATTTCATAGAAAAATCCTCGGCTGCACTAGGCTTCTTATCCTTACTGACTCCTCCCAGAGATCCTTCAGTAGATTTTGGAGCCTTTTCCTTGAACACAGTGAAGTTGGACCTCACACACTCTTGAACGGGGGTCTTAGAAGAATCCCCATTACTTTGATTTGGGAGTGCTGTAGAGATTTGCTGAATCTGCATCTCCAACATCTTATTGAAGTTTAGCTGGTTCTGTGTAGCTACTGCGAAGCTGTCCATCTTGGCATTGATGTTCTCCACGGGCTTGTCAGTGGCATGAATCTTCCTGCCAATTTCATCATTTACCCTTACCAAATCACTGATGGTATCTCTGAGAGAGGGCTCATTTCTGTTGAAATTCTGCCCCATATCACCTTGTTGGCGGTTGTCGAATGGGAAACTGGGTATGTTCCACCCAGAATTGAAGCCTTGATTAGGATAAAAACCATTGTTGGAATTACCAATGAAGTTGACATCCTGGGAGATCGTTGGGCAGTTGACTCCCATGTGGCCAGATTCTCCGCACTCTTCACACATTACTCAGGTATCGACCATTTTGAGATGATCAAGGTCCGGGTTCTCAAGCTTCTTCATAAGAAGATCAATCTTGGTGGTGAGCATGTCCACCTCTTCAAGCTGGTGAAACTTGCAGGTGCGGGTCTGAGTGCACTCCTCACCCCAACTCTGGTTAGAGGCCATCTTCTCAATCAGTTTATGAGCTTCCTCAATACTAAGAGCGAAAAAAGAACCTCCACCAACAACATATATCTGCTCTCGAGCTGAGCAAATCAACCCATGATAGAAGCTTTGGATGATGATCCACTCCTCCATTCTGTGATGGGGGCATGCAGAGATATAATCCTCCAGGTGTTCCCATGCCTCAGCAATGGTTTCATCCGTGAGCTATTGGAAGGTAGAGATCTTGTTCTGAAGGGCATTGGTCTTACCCAACAGAAAAAACTTGGCGAGAAACACATTGGAGCATTTCTCCCAGGTTGACACTGCCTCCTTACTAGAATAGAACCATTGTTTTGCCTTTCCTAACAATGAGAATGGAAAGAGGCGAAGCCGTACCGCATCCTGAGTCCCTCCTCGGATGGAGAATGTGCTGCAAATCTCCAAGAAGTGTTGAAGATGAGCATTGGCATCATCTGAGGCCTTGTCACACAACAGGCTTTGTTGCACCATGTTGATGAGAGCTGGTTTGAGTTTGAAACTGCCATCTCCGATGTTTATCTCCGGACCAGTTCTGACATTGCTACTGGACGGGGCTAAAAATCATTGATGCACTTCCGGGTAGCCATCTATGTGTGTTCTTCTGGCGGTGGTGATCTCTGAAACTTGTCAACAATATCTCGAACGCGTGATCCAGAGGATCATAGTGAAGAAAGCCTTGAACGAGACTTTCTTATCAGAGATTTTGGATCTGAGTGGTAGTTGGCCGGTAAGTCAAATCCGGTCATGCACCTCCCTGTGAAGACCATACACAAACACAGGGTTGCAGATAAATCTGGAAGACTAATAATACTTGGTAGAATTATCCCGTGTAATCTATAAATAGATAAAAGATGCTAGATTCCTCCCCAACAATGGTGCCAGAAATGCTTGTTGATGTTTCTTATGTAGCTCCACAAGCGCACGAAATTATCAATGTAGCACTTCACCGGGAGTATTCTCCAGGTATCGCATTTATATTTCCCCAAGGGAGGAAGTATCTCAATCATGTCTAAGACTAACACAGGGAATAACAATAACTAGTACTACTGGGCTATGCAGAAGTTACGTTAAGTAAACTTAACGGACACACACTAATTACTCCAGGTTACGGGTAAGCTAAGGTTCCACCTAGTCAGGAGACTCGAGATGAGGGTCAACTCCTAAGAATCTATTCTAGCTCTATCTATCATAGCATGTTACCTAGGATTCCAAATCACCTATTACATAGCCTACTCTACTTCATGACCCTAATATTAACTGTACCACAGCAAAGAATCCACACAAAGGGGTACAACAACCCAGGTTTGGCCGGCTTGCCACAACCTTGGCGTGGTGGATTACAAAGCCCTAATAGGACTATCACTCCTGTGGGTACCACACTTCTGTGCAAGGCATGGAGCTTCACTAAAGGTATTAAACCTGGACACGACGTACGTGAGTAAAACCAAGTGTTTCCTCATCGGCTGACGAAATATGAGGAAACACACCAATGTCGGTAACCCACTCGAGCTACAAGTAGTGAGAGTGACCTACCGAGTCAGACAGATAACCCATAGAGCAATAACTAAGAACAAGCAGGACCAAGTGATAGTAACTATGCACGCATCAAAGCTCAAGATGAACACTAGAACAAAACATATAAGAACTAGTACTCAATGTCTATAAAGAAAGGTAAAGATATAAGAGCTCACCGATGTCTGAGACTACTTCTGGAGCTTGAGTGAATGCTCGACTTGACTCTTGACTCCTGACAGGGCTTCGCCTGCGCTACTACTCAAAACCAGAACCATTACAAGGGGAGAACTACAAGGTAGTGGGTGTTTCTTTGATTTCCCCTGGAAGGGGGTATTTATAGGAGTCCAAGGAGGGGTTACCAACTTGGTTAAGTCGGTAACATGCCAAGTGGTGGCCACCCAGCCTAGCCACATTGCTGACTGGCCATAGAGTTCGGCCCCCACTTACCTTCAGCTTGGGATTCCCCTCTACCGCCTCTTGGAGAGTGTCATCGTGAAGCCAACACGTGAGAGGCTGCAAGGTGGGGTCGGCTGGCCAGGAGTTTGGCCGACCGGCCACCTCCTGGGCCCACTGGTTAGCGGCCTTTGAACACTACCTCCTTGTGTCAGGTACACCCCCAGGGTGACACTTATTTTGGTGGAATTTCAAATTTCCTTGTAATTTCTTAAAATGCTTTAATTTGACACCTATGTTCCTGAAATCAAATAAACACTAAAATCATGAAACTAGGTTAGTAGATAAGGTGAATACATGGTTATTTCATACATTTACTCCACATGTTGGTGCATGAAAGTAGTGTTTTATGAGCGCCAACACCCCCTCACAACCATAGAAGCAGTGGAGAAAGCCACACATCTGTCAACAACAGACTACTAGGCTTACTGGGCCCATATATGAGCATGCGATCAGTACGTTCAATATTTCTCACGAGGGCCAACCTATCAGTCCTTAACCAACACAGGCGGGGGCTACAACCATGGAGGTGCCGACTTTCCACATACCACTCCTCAACCTTCCCAACCAGCGGTCTCCATTTTCCACCTAAGGGCCCCGCCCAGTCTCCAGTTAAATCATAAACCAACAAAGGTTCCAAAGTTCAAGATTTAAGAACCTATGGTCGCCACGTGGTCTTCTGACCACTCGACCATCTACCGTGACCTACATCTATGCCTAGCCATAGCTAACAACGTATCTCTAGCCATAGGATTAACAAGGGTGGATTGGAAAGTAAGCCTAAGACAACTATAGCATCCATTTAACTCCTACAACTTAATGCACAAGTAAGAATCATAATTAAGATATAAAGGTAAACAAAATTCAAGGACGGTGGTTAGATGCACCGGAGCTTGCCTTGCTCTTGCTCGGGGTTAGTCTCCTCGGCTTGTGCTGGCTCTTACGGCTCCACGGGTTCTTGCTCCGAGGGGTCTATCACAAAAATGCAAGTATGAGACACTAACCAAAGTGCAATGCATGGGGTGCAAACTGCAATATGATGCATGATCAGGAGTATTCTACTCAATTAACTTATAAAAGCTATTTATCAATTTTATTTCCAAGCTTTTCTATTTATTAACAAGGCAACTAGACCAGGCAAATTAATAACATGCATTACAAGAATCTAACTGAGCTCTCTGATTTTAAACAGGTTATATACAGTATAAGGAAGCATTGGGCAAAAAATGAATATTTTCCTATGGATATTCTATTTTCTACCATTTATTTACTACAAGAACATAAATTAAATCCTAGAAATTAAACTAAGCAAAAAATAAACATGATCGATTTTGTACAAGCTACTCAACATGTCATGCACTTGTATGCAAAGTTTGGAGATTTTACTTTTTATGTATTTTTGTAAATAAATACTCCAAGATTTGAGTTATAGGAATTTTATATGAGGCAATAAAGCACAAAATGGAATTTGGTCAAGCCTATTGCCAAGATCTACTCACAAGGATTCTATAGGAATTTATTTCATATTTTTCCAAGCTTTATTTTATTTTCTACGCATTTTTAAAGTTTAAACAAATTTCTGCAACCTTTTAACCAAAAAGAATATTTAAAATGCTGGGAACAGTGGTGGGCCAATTTTGGCCCAAGGCCACGGCTTGCTGGCCTAGTCCAGCGGTCAAGGCAGCCTAATCGGCCCATGCTGGGGACACGGGGTGGGTTCGGTCACCACACCGGTTTGCGCGTGCAGCGACGCGGTGGCGTGCTCACTGACGGCGCATCGGTGGCCGAGGTAGGGTGAGGTCACTGGGAGGAGCACCTATATCTAGTGGCCGACAAGTTGGACAAGGTGGCGTGGTCAGGTTCTCACCAAGGCGGTGCGACACCGGGAGGGTGGTGATTCAAAGCTCGACGGCGGCATTCGGCTGAGGCGGTGGCGCTCCGGTGGTTCTCTTCGGCGGCGGTGGGTTCCTGAATGAAGTAGAGGTGATGGGGGAGGTGAGGCGCATGGAAGAACAGCGGGAAAACGGTCGGGGTGGCGCTCACCGGGGAGGTGGAGTTGACAACGACGCTCATCTTCGATTTTGATGGCGGCGATGCGCTTCCTGTGGCTAGCTTGGACAAGAGGACCAGGGGATGGAGTGGCACGTCACATGAGCTCCTTGCGAGAAGAAAAGTGGAGCAGGGGAAAAAGGGGGCTACAGCAGCACTCGACGGCATTTAAACGGCACGGCAGAAGAAGGAATGGAGCGGGGGGGGGGGTGTTTGAAGCGCCATGCGATGGGAAGAGGAAGGGGCCTCGACTCGATTGGTGGGCGGCGGTTTAAGTCGATTCAAACAAATTTGAATTTAAATTTTAAACTCATTTGAACTTTGACCGATCCAAAAGCACTTTTCCGTGCTTGAAAAAAATTGAAATAAAATATGGTTTTGAAGGGTTTGAAGAGAGGAACAACTTTCTCCATAGAAACTTCTTCAGATTTGAAGTGGATTTTGAATGATAAATCAGAGAAGCTCTAGGATTTGCATTTGAGTAGAATTTGATGGAATTTCATCTTGGTGCTTCAAATCTTGATGAAAATTGGGCCAAGGACCTCTGTTTGCACCTAGTAACCAACCCAACTCACAATGAAGAGTTCGAAGTTCAAACTAGGAATCTAGGGACTTGGTCGTGAAGGTTTAATTGAAATTGAACCGAACTTTCTTTATTCAATTAGCATTTGATTAACCAAAGGACTTATTGCATGGTTAAGCCACTAATGATAGTAATTAGGGCAGCCATAACCCAAGGTCTTACAGCCCTCCCCCCTTAAAAATGAATCTCATCCTGAGATTAAAGAAAGCAAAAGGCAATAAGGTTTGGATTGGTTACCTCGACAGAAGAAACTCAGGGTAGTTGGATCGCAGGAAGTCTTCATGTTTCCACGTGGCTTCATCTTTGGTGTGGTTATTCCATTGAACCTTATAGAACTGAGTGGTCTTGTTTCGAGTGACTCGGTCTTGTTGGTTGAGAATCTTGGTGGGATATGCCTTGTACGTCAAGTCTGGCTCCAATGGGATGGTATCTTCAACCACAACATCAGTCGGGGGCTTCAGACATCTTTTGAGATGGGAGACATGAAACACGTTGTGAACTCCTGATAGCTTCAATGGTAGCTCCGCTTGATAAGACAACGACCCATACTTGTTGATGATAGGATACAGACTGATGTAACGTGGAGCTAGCTTTCCTTTGATGCCGAAGCGACGTACACCTTTCATTGGGGAGACTCAAAGGTATACGTGGTCACCCACTTCAAATTCCAAGGGATGGTGCCTCTTGTTAGTGTAGCTCTTCTAACGAGATTGGTCAGTCAAGATGTTTGCACGGATTTGCTTCACTTTCTCTTCTACCTCTGCCACAATGTGAGGGCCAAAGATAACCCTTTCTCCTGACTCAGACCAACTCAGTGGTGTGTGACAGGGTTGTCCATAGAGTGCTTCGAAAGGTGATATCTTGATGCTTTCTTGATAACTATTGTTATATGAGAACTCAGCTAGTGGAAGGTGCTTGTCCCATTTTGGACCATCATTCAGAACACAAGCACAAAGCATATATTTGATGATTTGATTGACTCGCTCAGTCTATCCATCAGTCTAAGGGTGATAAGCTAAGCTTCAGATGAGATGGGTGCCCAAACAGTCATGTAGTTATTCCCAAAAATGTGCCACAACGATAGACCCTCTGTGAGAGATAATGGTCTTTGTGATACCATGATAGTTGACAATGTGTGACATGTAGAGCTCGCCATACTGTCAGACCCTGTATGTGGTGGATACGGGTATAAAGTGAGCTGACTTAGTCAAGCGGTCCACAATGACCTATATCGAGTTGTACCCACGCGAGGTGTGGGGCAAACCCACGATGAAGTCCATGCAGATGTTTTTTCCATTTCCACTCGGGGATGCTCAAGGGTTATAGATTTTTGGCTGGTCTCAAATGATCGGCCTTGACTCTTCGACACGTGCCACATTCTGACACATACATCGCAATTTCTCTCTTCACTCTTGTCCACCAGAAACTCTTCTTCAAGTCTTGATACATCTTGTTGGTTCCTGGATGGATAGAATACCTAGAGCAATGAGCCTCATCCATGATCTTGTGGCAAAGCTCAAAGCTCTTTGGAACCACAAGGCGATACTTGAAGGATAGAACTCCATCGACATCTTGCCAGAAGCATTTAGCTTCACCCAACTCTAGTCTTCGACGGATATGACCCATTCCAACGTCTGTTCTTTGAGCGGCGATGACATCTTACTTGATAGTTGGAATGTGATCTATGTTATTCAATCTTCCATGTGGAACAACTCAGAGACTCGGCCCTTCTGGATCACAACAGGAAGTGTGAGGTTCGATTGTGAGATGGTTGCATAGGTGCTTGCGGCTTAGAGCGTCTGTAATCACATTTGCCTTTCCAGGGTGATAATGGACTTCCAACTCATAATCCTTGATTAGTTCTAGCCATCTTCATTGTCTCATGTTCAAGTCAAGTTGAGTGAATAGATATTTCAGACTCTTGTGATCCGTGTAGATGTGCACTATATTACCCAAAAGATAGTGCCTCTAGACTTTCAATGCATGAACGACAGCCAAGAGCTCTAGGTCATGGGTGGGGTAGTGCTCTTCATGACGTCAGAGTTCTCATGATGCATAAGCGATTGCACGACCATCTTACATTAATACGCCTCTAATACCCATGCCGGATGCATCACAATACACGTCAAACAACTTCTCGATGTCAGGTTGAGCCAACACAGGTGTAGTGGTGAGAAACTTCTTCAATGTGAGAAATACCTCTTCACATTGTAGACTCCATTTGAACTTGGCATCCTTCTCTAAGAGCTTGGTCATCGGCTTGGCGATCTTGGAGAAGTTTAGAATGAATCGGTGATAATATCCTACTGATCCGAGGAAGCTACGGATTTCCATTACCGATCTTGGAGACTTCCAATCAAGTACCTCTTGAGCCTTGCTTGGATCAACTGCAATACCCTCAGCTGAAATGACATGCCCAAGAAAAGGAACTTCCTTCTGCTAGAAAGCACACTTGCTAAATTTGGCATAGAGTTGATGGTCACGAAGTCATTGCAGAATAACCTGAAGATGTTGCTCATTCTCTTCTTCACTCTTAGAGTAGATTAGAATGTCATCAATGAAGACCACGACAAATTTGTCTAACTCCGGTGTGAATATGGAGTTCATCAGGTACATGAAATATGTAAGAGCATTGGTGAGTCTAAATGACATGACCAAATACTCATACAATCCATACCTGGTGGAGAATGTAGTCTTAGCAACATCTTTTGGACGGATCTTGATTTAATTATAACCCGAACGAAGATCAATCTTGGGAAAGACTTTAGCACCAGCAAGTTGATCAAAAAGAATGTGGATGTGGGGTAATGGATATTTATTCTTGATGGTGATGACATTCAAAGGTCGGTAGTCAACACATAGCCTCAATGATCGATCTTTCTTCTTCACAAACAACGCTGGACAACCCCAAGGTGAATAACTCAGATGGATATACCCTTTGTCCAACAGTTCCTTCAATTGTATCTTCAATTCAGCTAACTCCTTGGGTGTCATCTTGTATGGCCATCTGGAGATAGGGTGCAGTGTTGGGCTGTAGTTCAATGGTGAACTCTACATCCCGATTCAGAGGCATGCCAGGCAAGTCTTCAGAAAAGACATTAGGAAACTCACATACAACAGGAATGTCCTCGAGGCATGGAGTAGTGGCATGATGAAGTGTTGAGGCTGTAACAGTTGGTGATGGAAGTTGTAGGACCACGCTACCATGAGCTGGAGACTCTAAGTGCACGGTGCAAGCAGCAATGTTAGGTAGAGCCTTAAATTTCTTCATCCAGCTCATTCCTAGTATCACATCAATCCCTTGACATTCTAGAATAATTAGGCCAGTTTTGTATACCTTTCTCACCAAATTGAGAGGGGTGTTCTTAGCTAGGTATTGGGTGACCATCTTCCCTCCTAGGGTACTAATCATATATGGTGTGCTTAGGTGCATGATGGTCAACTGATAGTTCTTGGTGCATGCCTTACTAATGAAATTATGAGTGGCACCAGAATCAAATAGAATGACGATGGGGTGTTCATTCAAGGAAAACATACTAGCGATGACCTGGTCGCCCTCGGGAACATCCTCCATGATAGTGTAGTTGACGCAGACGGCCTTTGCAACGGCAACCATCTGATGACCACATGGTGGGTGAGTGACGTGGCCTTGAGCAGCGTTCTTCTTCGGCACAGTGCACTTTTGAGTGAAGTGGCCCGAGCGACCACAATTGAAGCGGGTGTGGCCGGAGGTGGCTCCAGTGGTCGATGGCGTAGGTAGGTGCAGCACAGGCAGTGGTGGAGGTAGAGCCTTGGGTGCTGCCTACTGGTGCTGGTGCTAAGGTGGGTGGGAAGCCCACTGCAACTGCTAACACTTGTGCTGATGCTGCTAGTGATGTTGGCGAGGCAGGTAGGTGGGGCCATGATGATACACCATTCGGTACCTCAAGGGAGCACTACCGGATGGAGCTGCTACATCCTTCCTCTTCTTTGCCTCCTTGTGGGCACGAATCGCATCCTCCACGATGATGACATTGCTGACAAATTCTGGGAATGACCCTCCAGTGTTGAGTGCCATGCACTCTTGTAGCTTCATGGAGAGGCCAATTATGAAGTGGTCCTTTTTGTCGTTCATGTCCACTTGATCCGGCACATACTGC
Organism: Sporobolus alterniflorus; assembly: GCA_008808055.3. Classification (NCBI taxonomy): domain Eukaryota; kingdom Viridiplantae; phylum Streptophyta; class Magnoliopsida; order Poales; family Poaceae; genus Sporobolus; species Sporobolus alterniflorus. The sequence goes on from VSTD030000755.1 coordinate 12,422, forward strand.
GCCAGATGGTTAAATAGCTTGGAGTAGTCATTCACAGACCTTCCACCTTGCTTTAGGTCCATGAAGTCTTTGCGCTTTCTCCTCATCACACCTACCAGGATGTAGTCGAAGTGGAAGGCACTGTGAAACTCAGTCCCCAGCACCTGGTAGTCCGCGAGGCGAGTGGTGGTGTAGTTGGCCCACCACGCGCTGGTGTCACTACGCAGCTGTTGCACGGTGAAGAGAGTCTTTTGCACCTCCGTGGAACGTAGGAGCCCAAACTTGGACTCGATTGCATGAAGCCAGTGATCAGCCTCGAGAGGCTCTCCTACCTCAGTGAAGAGCGGTGGGTGAGTGGCCACGAAGTCGCTGTAGGTGGTCGGAGCTGGAGCGGGAGCATTTCTTGCCCCATTGCCACCATGAGTAGAGTTGGCCATGAGCTGTCACAACAACTTGGTTTGCTCATCATTGGACTCGAGGATTGAGGCGATTGCTTCAGCCAAGGTCAGCGGTGGGGGCGGATTCTCATTCGCCTGAGAGGTCTTGGCTTCAGCCCGTCCATTGTGAGTATTCACCATTATGTCATCCAAACAAGTTACCATTAGCTCAGAAATTAAAACTCAGCAATAGTTAACTTAAATTTCTAGTTCTGCTGCACTTATGACCAGAATCAGACTTTGAATTAAATATAAAACATGTAGACAAGTTTCTCAATTTTTCAACGGTTATTTACACACCCTGTAACGATAAATGATCTACGAGTTATGATTTTTTGAACATCAACTAGGCTGCTGTAATTCTGTACTGATAGTTTGGAACAATCTGAGACACCTGAACTTTCGACCCCAAAGGCAGTACAATCTCAGGAAATTTGCAATAGAAAACTTGTAGTTAACTTCTTACGCTTTCCAGCTGTTACTCATATGCCCAAATCCGATAAATAACAAAAAAGTTACGGCTATCACAACACAGTGCATATGTAGAAATTTTCAGAACATCGAGAACACAATGATAGGTTTTCATAACACCATAAGAGTGGTCCAAACGCGAGTACATCCATAATACAAAAGGCCCTGGATACCATCGACAACCGCCACATCCTCATAACTGGGACTAACTCTAGCTACTAGTGCTATGAGCTCAAAAGAGGAAACAGACTAAGGCTATGAGGAACACGCAGGATCCTTGATAGCCTCACAGCACGGATAATCTAGTTGTCGTCCACACCGGACAAACCCTCAACCTCCCTGGGGTCCTCCTCAGGCTCCTCATCCTAAGGAAGCAACTCCTGCAGGAGCTCGATCGTGTTCTGCAGCTCCGCGGCCTGAGCCAGACTCGCTTTGAGCTGCTCGTTGCTCTCGTGCAGCTCGTCCTCGAGGTGGTGGACATAGTTTTGGGTGATGGTCAACTCATCCTAGGCGTGCTACAGCTGTGTATGGGTGTCATCAAGGAGGTCAGTCTTGACATCATGGCTGCGGTATGTCCTCATCGACTCATCATTTAGCTCCTTGACACATATCTCAAGGCGGTGGTTCTGCTGAAGGAGCTCTCAGTTGCCCTTCTATATGTCTTTGATGAGGCGGTTCTTGGCACTGACATGGTGGTCGTACTCCTCTAGGCATAGGCACTGGTAGGTGCCAGTCACCGTGACCTCCTGAAGCATAGAGCTCACGTGCTGGGCGTAGCGTGCCATGAACGCCCACCCCGCATGGTAAGTCGGACGCTCGGGGTCGCCAACGGCAGCCAAGTGCTCACTCCATGCTGTGTTGCCCTCGTTCAGGACGGGGAACAAGGCAATGGTGGTGCCTACGAGGCTCGACAGGTGGCACTCAAAAAACTCCGTGAGGGCTTTATGGGCAGCCCTCTCTAGAGTGTCATCGAGGTCATCGCCCATAGCCGTGGTGAATCAAGCCGTCATGCTCGGGTCGGAGGGGTGAGCCAGGACGTCCATGTGGATCTCGCAGTGTCCATGCCCGAACAAATGGTATGGGCAGCCATGGTACACGGGGGTCTCCATGTAGCCACAGCGGTACAACACGTTCTGGCACAAAGTGGGGAAGCCAGGACGGTGCAACCCATCGCAACGAAGCCATCCGTCAGCTCCGAGGGTGGCGTAGGGGTAGTCGTCCATCTATCGAAAACAAGGGAGAAATAAATCAACATTTCATTCATCGAACAGAGAAAACAAACAAAACTCCACATAAACCACAATCACAAAAAGTTAACTCAGTTTTTTCCAAAGTTAGATAGATTCTGATTTGGACTGATGATGATCTCGCAAAACCCTGCTGACTGAATTC
>VSTD030000756.1:0-14699 GCA_008808055.3 Sporobolus alterniflorus
ATCTTGTTTAAAAAACAATTTAGCTAGTCCTTTAAAAATGCTCTCATGCTTCAGCTGTCATGTCGCCCAACCATATTTCGTTTCTTCCACACCCTTGCACTATTGTGGCAAATTAACCTAACCTCTGGCTCCTACTCGATCGGCACCTTTCTGCTCCATCCAGACGGTCAGCATCAACGACACCCATGCCCCCGTACATGTCTGACTCCAAACAGACTAGACACAGTGGCGTGGCGCGTGGCTTCAGCTCCGTCTTCAGAAAGTAGTGAGGACCACACAACGCCACGCTTTGCCACAAGGACACGATATATATTCACCACGCATTCAATAACTGCACGGTGTGAAGCTCAAACCTACTGCTAGGCTCGTTTCCCGTTGTTTACCGACTGTTTTCATATTTGTAGAATGAAAACAGGAAACGGACATGAAAACGGGATAGGGGATCAAAAACAGTTTGACCATTTTTCCAGGATCCTGTTTTCACCGGTAATCTCCCGCTTTTATTTTCGTTTTTACTCCTGTTTAGCCTAATGGTTTTCAGCCCAGCTCTAGGATCCAGCCTAGCAATCCATCAAACATTCAGTCAAGGAAGTGGCCCATAGTCTGGTTGTTGTGCTGCGTGAAGGCCCAACTCCAGTCTATTCTGTTCTTTATTTTACTTTGTCTCACAGCATTTTTTTATTTATCTTTTGTCTTAGCACAATGATAAAAAATCACATCATGTTATTTCAGTTAAGGAATTATGAAATTTTATATAAGTTTATCCTAGCAATATAGATGTTATTATATTGGGCCGACGTTCCTGACTTAATTATCGGTTACCGACCGATACCACCATAGTTTCGTCTGAATTAGTTTATTTCTGACTAACCGATTATGTCATGTTCGTTTTCGTTACCGTCATTCTTATTTTCGTTTTTGTCCGGCTAAAAAATATGAAAGTGAAAATAGGAGAGATGTTTTTCCCATCATTTCAACCCGTTTTCACCCATAACTACTGCTGCATATATACTCTCTTTAGACCGTCTCCAGGAGACACCCACAACGCATTTATAAAAAGAGGGGCACCCTTGTGAGACCCACCTATTTCGGTGCTCCAAAAAAAGTCATCTCTAGAAGGCTTCCCGATCCATCTCTCCCAAAAAATATCTTCCTCCTCCATCCTTGTTGCTGGAGCAGGGTTGTTGTGCCATCGGGCTCCATTGTCGTCTTCCGGATCCAGCGGGCTCCACTGCCTTTTTCTGGACCCATCTCTCCCTCTATCTTCCTTTTTCTCAAGCTCCACAACCAGATCAAGTGCACATCGGCCTCGAGCAACTGAAGCACAGACTGGATCTCAACGGTCCATTCGTCATTGTGAGACAGGATTAGAAGAAGCTCTACCTCCAGCTAGGGATGAAATTTCATAAATAATTCTTTTTTTAAAAAAATAAAAATATATCCTGATTCGAAAATTTTACACAGTAATATCCTCCTGCCGTCCTCTGCTGGGGTGCTAGCCACTTAGGCGTGAAGGACCTGTCTGGATTGCAGATGATTTGGGTGCCATTTTTTTGTAAAATTTGATTTGCAAAAAGGCCCTAGCGTCCACTGCTGTGGTGGCCAGCCACTGCCGCCAATCGTGGCGAGTGGTCCTAAATTTTTAAAGTTAAATGAAGCAGATTATTTAAAAAAATTTAAACATAATAGTACTACATAATAAATTTTTTTGGAGACCCTCAATGTTTGGAATATTAAGGCAATTTATAATTTGAAATCAAAATCATTAGAACACTATTACAGAGAAGGCTATCTGCAATGTTTCGTAATTGTCGTCCGCTGTAGGTGTGTCACTATTGATAATCTAGGGTTATCAACAACGGTTCGTTCACTCTGTCAACCACTAAGGTGGCAAGTGGCCCTAAATTTTTAAAGTTAAATGAAGCAGATTATTTATAAAAATTAAATGAAATAATACTACAAAATAAAATTGTTTGGGCACCCTCAATGTTTAGAATATTAAGGAAATTTGTAATTTGAAATCAAAATCATTAGAACACTATTACAGAGAATGCCATATGCAGCGGTTTGTAACTACCATCAGATGCGGTTTCTGAATCGTTACATGTGTGCCGCTGCTGATAATCCAGGGTTATCAGCAGCGGTTCGTCCACTATTGTGGCGGCCAGCCACTGCCGCCAACCACTAAGGTGGCAAGTGGTCCTAAATTTTTAAAGTTAAATGAAGCAAATTATTTTAAAAAATATTAAATGAAATAATACTAGAATAAAATTGTTTGGTGACCCTCAATGTTTGGAATATTAAGGAAATTTGTAATTTGAAATCAAAATCATTAGAACACTATTACAGAGAAGGCCATCTGCAACATTTCATAACTGCCGTTAGATGCGATTTCTGAATTGCTGCAGGTGTGCCGCTGCTGATAATTCAGGGTTATCAACAACGGTTCGTCCACTCTGTCAACCACTAAGGTGGCAAGTGGTCCTAAATTTTTAAAGTTAAATGAAGCAGATTATTTTTAAAAAAATTAAATGAAATAATACTACAAAATAAAATTGTTTGGGCACCCTCAATGTTTAGAATATTAAGGAAATTTGTAATTTGAAATCAAAATCATTAGAACACTATTACAGAGAAGGCCATATGCAACGGTTCAGAACTGCCATCAGATACAGTTCTGAACCGTTACATGTGTGCCGCTGCTGATAATCCAGGGTTATCAGCAGCGGTTCATTCACTTTGTGGCGGCTAGCCACTGCCGCCAACCACTAAGGTGGCAAGTGGTCCTAAATTTTTAAAGTTAAATGAAGCAGATTATTTTTTTAAAAAAAGATTAAATGAAATAATACTAGAATAAAATTGTTTGGGGGCCCTCAATGTTTGGAATATTAAGGAAATTTGTAATTTGAAATCAAAATCATTAGAACACTATTACAGAGAAGGTCATCTGCAGTGGTTTGTAACTGCCATCAGATGCGATTTCTGAACTGCTGCAGGTGTGCCGCTACTGATAATCCTGAGTTATCAGTAGCGGTATTCTATAATACAAATTGTTGCTGATAATCCTTCCAACTGCGCTTATACAGGAGTATCAGTAGCGGTTTTCACACTAGAACCATTGCTGATATTCCTTCAGAAATTAGAATTTTAGGTTCCTATTCTAAAATCATATACAATTATAATTCACATATAAGTACATACACAATCACAAATCTCACATAAGCATATACATAAGTTCACATACAAGCACATACAGTCACAATAAACATAGATATAACTATATATAATTATATCATGTTCAGTTGTTCACATAAGTTCAACATATATTTACAGCAAGACATTCAACAAAAGATACATAACAACTAGCAGGGAAAGGGAGATGCCTTGGACCACCCTTAGAGGATTACTTCCTCCAAGTCCGGACATCTTTGGAGCTTTGGTCCTCATCGGACCATCGAGCCACCACCATGGTCTCCTTCCTCCGGGCCTCCTCATTCGCCTTCTTTCGGGCCTCCACCCACCTTTTTTGGGCCTCCCCTTCTTCTGAGCCTCCTCCTTTCTTTTAGCATTGATATATTGAGTCAGTAATTGGTTGTCCTTCGTTGCCTACCGGAGTTCTTTCTCAACTAAAGCCAATTTATTTTCTAACTTTTGAATCTGAAAATAAACGTATACATTTAGTCATTATACTAAACAATTGAAATCTAGAAGCAGTTCATATGAGCTTATCTCTTTGACGTAGGACATTCATCATTGTAGCCCGAGGAGGTTGAGGGGGAGTCATCGGATGAAACCTCCTCCAGGCGTGTCATACGAGGAGGAGCCACCTCCCACATCTCCATAATGGAGTCATCGGATGAAGCATCCTTCTGGCGCGAGGGAGGAGGAGCGGTGCAATGCGGCTAGAACTTCCCACCTCCTGACGCGAGGGAGGAGGAGCGGTGCAGCTCGAGGGAGAAGCAAACCTCCCGTAATGATCTCAGGCCTACTTCTTCACAAGCTCTGAATACTTCTTGCTAACCATGGCTGGCCTAATGTTGAAAAAAAACAACAACATACATCAGAAACAAATTTGGAGCTCATATAACATGTACCAAAATTTAAAAGCAACAATTCTAACATGTTTAGTCATTCTAATATGTACAAAACATGGCTAATGTTGAAAAATCAACAACATTCTAACATGTAATTATTTAGTACTTGCAGAGATGTCTATATATAGGAAGTTGAGCACATGAATGTCGTTTTTATTATCCTATGAACCATTTTCTTAGTTTTTTAGGACAGAACACATCATCATATTCATTTTGAAGCAAATAATAATCAAGTAAAATATCACTTTATAGGGCACATAGAAATTAGTTCTGCTACAAGACTAGAATAAGAATTCAGACATTTTTATGCAAGAAACTTATTACCCTCATTAACATTTTTTTGTGCTTAGGATCATAAGACTAGAATAAGAATTCAGACATTACAACATCAGAAAGAACTAAGTATAAGCTTTGATTCTATTCCTAAACTTCCAACCAAATCAACGTTTCAACTTATCAAAGCAATATTCCTAAAAAACTTATCAAAACAATCACATTTTATATGGATAACCTCAAATATACAAAAGATCAAGTACTTCATTCGGTTATGTTGAAAAGGTAGAGGATCAATTACCTCGGTGTGGCATGCGCGGTGGGGAGGCGGAGGGGAGCCGTGCGTGGTGGAGAGCGGCGACGGCGGCGGAGGAGGCCAGCATAGAAGTGGCGGCGGAGGAGACCGGTGTCGACGATAGTGGAGGAGACCGGCGTAGAGCGGCAGTGTAGAGAGCAGCAGCGAGGAGACCGGCGAGGACTTAGAGCTTTGGGATGAAAGCAAAATGACATGGAGGCGGGCTACTATTTATAGGCTCAAAAATATAAGAAGTCATTCTAGTTTAAAACCGTTACTGATGAAGGTATTATCAGTAACGGTTCAAAACTAGAACTAATGCTGATAAATTGAACCACTTAATAGCAATGATTCAAGTTACGAACCGTTGTTGATATATGATTCAACATCAATTCAAGATGAACCACTTCTGATAGGACACTAAATATATATTGTGTTGCCATCTCAAGTTATAGACATGATACAATTTCTAAAGGGGCAATTGCATCATAAGACCCGTTTTCAACTGTAATGCCGAAAATGAACATATTTTTTAGACTTTGCAAGATTAAATCTCATTTATTTAAATTGAAGCAATCAACAACCCCTCTTTTGTTCAAAAAAAATTGATTATGCCCATGTTTTGCAATTGCACAAATGGACATGTTTTTTAACAAGTTATGCAAATTTACCCTTGTTTTGACTACCGAGCATATGAAAAATATAAAATTTAGATTCCTTCTTTGAAAATAAACTTGTGTTACAATTTAAATGATTTTGAATAGGTATTTTTTAATCTGAACATAAATTTGCTGAAAAATTGACATTCATAGTGTGATTTTTGTTGTTAAACATCTTGAATGCTGCATGGTGTAGTATCACTATCACCAACAACTGGACACGGACGAAAGTCTAGAATGGCAAAAATGGGACGGGTCCTCTGAATTTGGGTACTGTAGCTACAGTCTCCTGAATTTAGACCCCTCTCAGCCGTCCGATCGAGATCTAGCGGATCAGATCTATCGTGTGCTACAGTATCGTGGATAGCATTTTGACTGATCTCAGTCGCACGATCAAGAACGAACGTCTTGGATCGATTGCTACAGTACTCCTCTCTACATTTGCCCTTGCAAATGCACATGACCCAGACTTGTGAAAATATGATCTATTGGAGGTTTCTTGATGAAACGACCCAAAGCCTGGAACAACCGAAATCCTGGAATTATTGTCTGATAGAATCAACAAAAAATGAAGGTTTCTTGATGAAAAGCATAAGGCAATTCTCGAGTCAGTAAAACGATGCATTAACAGCAAGTGGTCCTATTTTTTAAAGTTAATTGAAGCAGATTAATTTTGTAATTAAATGAAATAATACTACAGAATAAAATTGTTTATGGCCCTTAATATTACTTTAAGGCATTTGAACCCTAATAAAATTATGTCGTTTGAATTATACTCTACGGTCCCTTCACCTCAAATTGGACTTTACTTGACATATCTATTAACATACCAAGATTTAATTAATACATAAAAACTATTTATACCTATATAACATTAATTCAGACTTAAATTACTAATAATAACAATATTAAATTACTTTAATCTATATTAATACCAGAATTAAATATTTAATAATAAAAATATTTAGTTACTGAAAATAAATAATTTGAACTTGATTACAGTTAAAATAATCAATTAGAAAAATTACCTCCAACTCGCTTCTGAACATAATAAACCTGAGTGGATTACAAACATAAGTGAATATGTACGTAATTAAAATAAATAATGTAATCAGTACAACAATTATATTACAAAAATAGCAATATTAAATTACCAATAGTAACAATATTTAGTTATCAATAAAAATTAATTGCAACATTAGTCTGGCTTTGAAATCAGGCGGTCATTTTGTGTCGCTCCCGCTTACGCGGAGATATGTTCCGTGCCGCTGACGCGGTGAGCTGTGGCTCCCGTTGTCCATTGTGGCCCATTATAAATTCAGCCCATTAACTTATTTCTTGTTCTGAATTTTGAGGTAGTGCAAGCTATTGATTTTTTTGTTATTTATTGTACAATTTGAGTGCGTTTAGACTAATGTTGATTTTTAAGTGACTATTTCTAAATACTAATATAGACGTTTCCTACAAATGCATATTTTCAATAAAATAAACATCTAATGAACTGCTGCACCCATAATCTTCAATCAGAAAAATTTCTACTCCATCTGTTCTAAAATTTTTGGACAACAATTCTATTTCATTTTTCACATCAACTTAGACAATTCTGCTAAACTGGAAAAAATATTCCAGATTTAATCATCATAAGTTGCACTGCTGCAGAATGAATTTTTTAAAATTTTATTTAGAAAATTTAACATTTAGTGACAAGTTCCTTAGCTCTTGTGCTGACAAATCAACACTACTTCTTTGAACTGGTCAGGGTTTAGTCGTAGTGGAAAACAAATCAATGAACTTAGCATGAATCAAGGTAGGATAACTGGATAAGCAAGTATGTCATTTATATAAACAACCACAAGCATGTGAATCGAGCTAGGTATAGTTGAATAAAAAGATCGAAAGAAAAACAAGCTAAAAAAATGAAACAAACCTTAACAAGTTCTAGAATATGAAGAACGAAAAGACCCTCTAATCCTCTACACTTATTTAAGGATAACCCCCACTTCAACTTAATTAATGTCAGTTCTCTTCAACATGCAGATATGCAATATTATCACTCAATCAACACATGTCATATCAGAGCCCAGTAGGCATCCGGCCCACGAGGCCACCCTGCCTGCCTATCCTTCTCTTGCCTCTAGCCACCTAAGCAAATCATAGCCGAGCACTGCCGGCCACTACCACACGCACGTCTCCAGCCGTCTCCGCCACGTGAGAGACAAAAGGCCACCCGCCCCCCTCCTCTCTGAAACTGGGCACCGCCCCAACCTTTCACTACAGGAAACAGAGTGATCTCCGAGGGCAAAAACCCTTGTAGATAAGGGTCGAGCCATTGTAGATAGCTTAGCTATAACTACATGGCCTTATCTACAATGGTTTTGGCCATAGTTTGTGTAACGTCATAGATTAGCCTAATCTACGACAGGGCCCTCATAGATTATGTAATCTATGACGATGGGCACATGCCATCGTAGGTAAGGTGCGCCCGTCGTCCGCCCGTTGCCGACCCTAACTTACGACGGCTAGGACTGGGCCGTCGTAGGTTAATGAGCTAACCTACGATGGCTAGGGGCTAGGCCATCGTAGATTAACTTGTGTTATCTACGATGGCCCAGCCCCAGACGTCGTAGATTAGCCTAGAATTTGAATTTTTTTTACAGAAAACAGGATACACCACCACAGCTAGAAATTTAAAACATTGACAATGCATATCCATACACATTTACAATACACAATATCCATAAACAACATTCACATCCACATATCCAAAGTTCATTCATACAAAACATTGACATCCACATATCCATTCATTCATACAAAACATTGACATCCGCATATCCAAATCCATACACAAGTTGAAACATCCAAAAGATCACAATGTTTAACATCCACAAGTCAAAGACATCAAAGCTTACACATAAGGATTGTCATCATTGCCTTCTTCGAAGCCATCAAACAAGTTGTTGATGAATTGGGTTGTTGGCTTGTCTGAAGCCGCATGTGAAAGATATATGATGAGTAAAAGAGTAGATACAAAGATACAAAGAAAAATACAATGTTTAGAAGCAAACCTATTGTGAATTTCCCTTCGGTGCCGGTAAGTTTGGTGAAGGAGTGCAAGCAAATGATGTCGATACCTATGATAAGGAAATTTACTTAAGTGAACATGATTTGAGCAAGTTTGCCTCTGGTATGACTAAAATTAGCTAATTTTAGCATAAACAAGCAAGTTCCGCTAAGTTGTGCTAGATTTACTTATCTTTGACTAAGATTGAGTAATGTTGGCTAAATTTATCAAATTTGTCTAAGTTTGGCTAAGTAATGCTACATTTGAGGGATTGTAGCTAACCTGAGCCAATGATGACCCTAATGATGGCCATGGTGACCATTATGGCCTACTCATCGGCTGCCAAGTGAGAATGATAAGATTCTGCCCATTCAGGAGCTGTTGGACCATGACCTGTGATGGCAAAAGTCTTAGCACACATACATGCCACTAAATGTTAGGAATGCTACGAATGTATTATTCTTTCTTTGTGCTATAAACGCTTACATCTGTGCATTGTAAGCAACCAATGAGTCTATCGCCACTCTATTATCTTCTCTTTCCACCGCCAGCTCTCTTGCGTCGCTCTAAGCTAATCTTCCATCCCGTCGTAGTTAAAGTGTATCTGAGAGACATGAGGCGTAAGACCAGAAGACTGGCATGAACTTCCCTTCAATGACATTGACTCCCTCGAGTCAACCACTCCATCCAATAGAGCATACCTACAAAAAAAAGCAACCAATAATAGTAAGGTCCCGCATCTCGCATTCACAAAGTAAAACAACATACTGCATCTCACTGTCCATGTGCTTTTCTGCCTCTACTGGCATAGACATCCTGGTCATCAATGGGCTCATTCTCCTAGTCGAAGCATTCACCGTGCGTCTTGATCATTTCATCTTTATACTTTTCCTGCAAAGAGAAGCAAACTATAAATGTGACAACATCGATAATAGTGAGAATGCAACAAAAGTATATCAAGAACCCACCAGTCGAGCTTGTGCCATCGGAGTGCATAATTGGTCGGGGTTTGAAGGGTCACTTCCCCTGTTACCCTTCTTCCACATTTTAACATCAGTCGGTTGGCCACTTTCATATTCTTGTGGGTACGAGTTAGTAACAAAAAAGAAACAATGAATGCATTTTCGTAATTATTTTCCTTACCATGCGTTTAGACATACGTATGTGCCAATCAGGACCATACGTGTGCCCTGATCCTCCATTGCCTCTACTCTCTTGGGCCTTAATGAACTTAGCGATGAATTCTTTGCTAGCCCATGGCTTACAAAGAGCTTGGTAAGCTTCAGGACGGTCCTTCAACCAAGGAATAGATATTTGCACATATTTAACTGTACATTAGAAATAATAGAAGCAAATTAAACAACTAATGAAATTAAGGCCAACATGTTTTACCATCATGTATTGTTCTTTAGTTAGATACATATCTGAACTATTGTGAAACATGTTCGTTTGCTGCCCCGTGAACGTCTGCAAGCACACTTTTTGAACACAACCCTCATGTGGTGTTGGGGTTCGAAAGCCAGGGGCTAGCGAACTCCAACGAGGGTGAAACGAAAATGATGAACTCAAGTATGGGATGCACGACAACTATCACGAGAATTGTTGCCAATCAACGGCTGCCACAGACAGGGAGCCCGTGTGGGTCTATTTATAGTGAGAGATCAATGGTCTTATTATAATAACTTAAATGCCCCTAACTACCTACCTCGCCATTAGAGTACACGGTCACGGTCAAGCCGGTAATCTAGACTATTACATTAGGACACCAATTTTTGTGGTCCAATGAGGCGCTGCCGCGTGTCGCACGGATGCGGCAACTTTTGATTGATGACCAACGTGCCACCTCTGGCTTCTAGGCTTCACCTACACAGTTCTGCAAGCTTTCGCACAGCCAGTCCACTGCAGCCTCCGCTTGGAGACCCTCAATGCCTTCAGCCTCCTGCAAAACATGATAGACACTCCCTCTGCATGAGCGAAGGCATTACGAATTCGACAACCCAACTGGCAAGGGTCGCTGCGGGTACCCTCCACGAGGATCCAAAGGCTCACCCCCAGTAGTAGCCTCTCGAAGGTGAGGTTCAACCCCGATGAGTCGAACCTGTGACTTTTGGTGAGCTCCATACCAAAAGCGTCACCCCCACAAGTTGTGGTTGAAGCTTCGCTGGAGCTTTTGTCGGTGTTATAAAAAAGATCATGTGCGATAGTGCCGCACAACTGGTCATGGTAGTACCTCTTGCTGTCGTAAGGAGTATTACCACATCCGATTGTAATGCGATATTGCACACGAACTTGCGAGAGCTAGGATGCTTCTTACTTTATGTTGGTGCAACGCTCTCTAGGCTGGAGATGTGGTACTAAATTTCTGCCTCTGCACTTGTCGAAACGAAAAGTGTCACCCCTGCATTCGACCGTGTGATTGACGGAGGTTTGACCTTTGGTGATCTAATGGTTTTTTTCTGATTTTCGGTTCGACGAAAGTCTCTTGCTTTCACTGGCTCTACAAAAAAAATTATGCGCCAATGCTCCGCACGGCTGTCCACGGTAATACGCCTCATTAATACGAGGAGTATTACCGCCCCCAGCCGCATTTAACATTAGCACATAATTTTGACGGGGCTGAGGTGATACTCGCTTTAACTTGTTTCACTCTATGAATTGCCGATGTGGTACTAAACTTTTGCTCCAGTTGGTGTCGAGCCAAAAAAGCATCGCCCCCGCCTTCGACCATGTGACGGCTGAAGGCTTGGCCTTCGGTGGTCAGACAATCCTGTCTGATTTTTTGGTTCGACGGAGGTGTGACTTTTTAGCTACCTGGGCCGCTTTCGCCTGCTGGCCCACACAACCTTTTACTTTTTACCACTAGATCTCTAATTGATGTGACGGGCATATTTTTTGTAATGTCTGTTTTCACGGTGCCTATAAGTAGCGCTGGAATCAGCAGTCATTGGCCTCATCCTAATCTTGCTTTTGACCCTCGTTTCATGTCCATGTTTTGCTACTACTGTCGCTGCACGTGTTGCTTTCTAGTGCATGGTTCGTATCAAGTTTGTTGCTCGTCCCAATATTTTCATGTTTTCCTTTGATTTTGAGTCAATGGCTTCGAACGAGGCCCCCAAGGTCTCCGTGCAACATAGGGAGGTTTCGATAGAACAAACGGAGGTATCTTTGGAAAGCCAACAGAGGGGGCCTCGACGAAGGTTGCTTCACCACTTGGTACAGAATCCGTTTGAGCGAACCAATCCGGTGATTCTGAGGATAGTGAAACTGCCTCTGACAACTTCGGGCGCATGAAGGTTGCCGCAGTGGCTGCTCTGGCTAGGATCAGCTATGATTTAGGTCAGTCAAATATCACAAAAACCCGCCTTGGGTCAACGGAGAGCTACACTCACTACTTTCCCAAAGGATATGGCCGGCCTCCCGGCACTGAGTCCGTCCTGGAGCCTCGAGCGAAAGAAGATGTCATCTTCAAAGACTTTTTCACTGCTAGGCTTCGTATGCCACCGCATTCGGTCCTTCTGGACATTCTACGCAAATTTCGTGTGCAGCTGCACCATTTAACGCTAAATGCTATCGTCCAGATTAGCAAATTTATCTGGGCTGTCACTTCTTGCGGGGGTCGTCCAACTGCCGATGTCTTCGCTCAACATTATGAACTGCATTATTAGAATAAGAAAATTCACCTTGAGGGATGCGAGACTACTCTCACTGCTTAGTTTGGCTATATCACTTTCACCCCAGTCGTTACAGGGGGTGGGCGAAGCTTACCCTCGCTATGAGGAGCAAGTGGACAAGCGGTTGGGATAGCAACTGGTTCTACTACAAGGTGCCCTGTGGGCAATTGGCTGATGTTCGGGGCAAGGGCAGTTACCCATTGAGGTTGACGATGACGCCGCTGAATTATTTGTCGGATGTTTCATTTGAGTGGGGCCCAGGGGACGTGAATGTGGGAGCTTTCACTGTGGTGGCATCGATCATCGGAGGATGCGACACTGTGGAGGAATTTCTTGCCTGCGGTATATGGCTGCTCAGCGAGAAGTGTGATTTTGAGGTGGAGACGAAGGAAACACCTCTTTTGAAGGTTGTAGTGCCAATGCCGAGAGTCACTCCCGTTATTGGGATCAAGGTGTCAAGGGCAGCCTTTGAAACGTGGATCATACAGGCTGCTAATTTGCTTGTCGGCAATTATAACATTGCGGAGCATAAAGCTTACACCAGGCTCCGTCATGGGTGGATTAATCATGTGTTTGAGTTGGTTGGTTTGCTTTGCCAGCCTCGTCTGGAGCTCATTTCCTGTGCTTCTAGGAAGCGAAAAGCTGCTGCTACGGCGCAGGTTCCAGCGTCGAAGAAAGCTACCGAAAAGCAGAAACGGGCAAAGGGGTTATCCCGTTCTAGGGATCAGACCTCCGCACAAGAGTTGGCGCTAGCTAAGCCCATGAAGCAAAGCAAAAAATTCATCTCACAATCCTCGGGGCTTAGAGTTACTGAGAAATCTTCCTTCGTGACCATTAAAATCAGCGGGGGAAAGACGTCCTCGACCTCCGCGGCGCAGGGGTGGCACAACCCGTGCTCTGACACGCGCATTAGATTTGTTCGACTTAGGCTCGTCTGCCTCTAATGATGAGGCTTTTGCGCTTGTGCCGTGTCAAAAATGCCCCCAGAAGTCTCCTCCTCTGAAGCCTTCCGGCGCCCCTGCTGCGAAAAGTATATCCGCACGAAGTTTTCATTTTTCATTTGTTTTGGAGATGCTGGACTGACCCTTGCTCTTGCAGGTACCCTAATTGAGACATTGGTTGTTGCAGCCGAAACTGGCGCAAAAGACTTGGGGCGTGGGGATGTTGGTGTTAGTGAACGGGTGACAGGTTCCAGGTCTTCATCCGCATGAGACCCTCTGGTTCAAGTTGAACCTGCCTCTACTCTCGAGGCCAATGTATTGGAAGTTGCTTTGGTGTTGAGGCGCACTGAGGTCATCGACCGTGATACTGTCTGCGTCCTGTTGTCGGAGTGTTTGCAGGATGTAAGTTCTATTGTGTTCGTTGTGCCTCTTTTAGTCTTTTTTTCCATTGACTTGTAACATTCAATTGTTTTTGCAATAGGCTGTTTACTTGAAGAAGGTCGTTGAGAAAATTCTCGCTGAGGGTAATGAGGAAACGCTCTGCAAGCACATTGCAGAGCTTGAAGCGGAAAACTCCCAGCTGGCGACTGCCGCCACTGAGTCTTATGAGACTATCGCTCAGCTGCAGTTCTTTGGATGATGGGGTTGAAGACTACAACTTGCTGATGGCGGGCAACAATATCCTGTTGGCTGAGTGTAACGACCTATGCAATTGCACTGAAGATTTGGAGTCTGAGTTAGCTAAGGTCCGCACTGCCGCTGCAGAGGATGTCGCTGTCCTAAAGGCGAAGATCGAGTCTACTGAGGCCCACAGCGTGGACGTGGCTATTGCCACGTCTTGACACCCGACGCCATCGGTGCTCGTGTCCATGTCCCGGCGCCCGGTGTCTGCATCCTCGTGGCTGCTCCGATGAGCCCTCATCCCAGCTGTGTCACCACACCGAAGTGAAAATCAAGTTTTCATCTGCACCTGTTGCCAAGATTCGATTTTTAATGGTAAAACATCCAACTTGAACGACGAGTTCTTCTTCCTCCCCTGTTTCAGATTGAGCGCCGATGGCACAATGTTTTCATCTCCACCTGCAATGTTGTAATGTTGAAAATGCAGGCTGTTCTCAGGCAACTGAAATCAGTTCTGAACTGTAAAACCCAGTTCTGAATTGTTCATTGTGAAACTGAACTGAACTGTAATGAATTTCTGAAGTGTTCAAATTTGTGAAGTCACCACAATGTTTTCAGTTCTGCACCTGCAATGTTGTAATGTTGAAATTATGTGTCTGTTCTGCACATGCAATGTTGTAATGATTTCAGTTCTGCACCTGCAATGTTGCACCACAATAAAACGCAGATTGAAAATTTGTGAAGTCACCACAATGTTGTTCTGCACCTGCAATGTTTTCAGTTCTGAACTGTAATGTTGAACAATATTTTTATTTTTAATCATAGTTTGTGTCATTGAAAACAAGAAATTAGGTTGGCAATGTTTCCCGATTAGCATACTACTTGTTAAATGAACTGACTGTGGGGTTCTCCACTGCCAGGTGGGAGGGACTGGGTTCAGAACTGAACCATATAGTTTTTGCTCTTGCTTCAAAAAAAAATTATACTTGCATACTTGATACTGGTGACTGGAATCCTCTGATTCATAGTTGATAGATAGATGATACATAGCTGATACATAGGATGCCTGGAAATAGATCGG
>VSTD030000757.1:0-14693 GCA_008808055.3 Sporobolus alterniflorus
CAGATTTTCTTTTAAATATTTGATCCCTTGTTCATCATCTTCAGTTATGATAATGTCATCCACATATACAACTAGCACTGTAATGCGACGGCCTAAGTGTCTGTAGAACAAAGTGTGATCCCCATTGCATTGTTTAAAGTCCATACTACACAATGCTCATCTAAATCTATCAAACCATGTATGGGGAGATTGCTTGAGACCATACAAAGATTTTTTTCAATCGACAAACCCTCCCGACTGCCTCAGGCGTGGATAATCTAGGAGGGATCTCCATGTACACCTCCTCTTGAAGATCACCATGTAAGAATGCATTTTCACATCTAGCTGATACAGCGGTCATCCGAAGTTTGTAGCGCAAGAGATCAACGTCCTAACAGTACCCATCTTTACCACCGGGGTGAACGTTTCATCATAGTCAACTCCATATATTTGACTATATCCTCTCATAACTAACCTTGCTTTGTACCTTTCTACCTTCCCTTCTGGATTTTGCTCCACTGTAAAAACCCACTTGTAGCTCATTGCTTTCTTTCCTGGTGGCAATTTCACAAAATCCCAAGTTTTATTCTTTTTAAGAGCTCTCAACTCCTCCAACATAGCCTCTCGCCATTTAGGATCATGAGTTGCTTCTTTCCAATCTTTAGGGATCACAACAAATTCTAGTGATGCAACAAATGCCATATATGCGAGAGATAACGATGCATACGAGACATAATTACTCATATCGTGCTCAAATCCATACCTCGGTGAAGGGATTCCAGCCTTGACTCTTGCATCTTTTCGTAGTGCAATAGGAAGGTCAGCTGAAGAGGAGGCTTCAATCATAGCTTCAGAGGCTGATAAGACTTCAACAATTTGTTGGTCATTGTTAGGCACTTGAGAAGAACATTGTTCTGTTGTTGGATGAACAATCTTTGCTATTTGAGGTCTGATTTTTTTCCTTGTGTACACTTGTGTTATATTTTGGTGTTGCCACCTCTCACATGTTGAGCAACAATTTGTTGATGATTGAGGAACCCAACCACCAATCACTGCTTCCATTTTACTACGTTGTTGTTCGTGTGACCCATTGTGCAAGTCACTATTCTCCCCCTCTCGACTAACATCATCCATGGTGGGAGAATCCAAATCAGGAAATAAAGAGGCCAAGTCTGTTTTTTCTCCATAAAATGGTTTAGACTCTCTAAAAGTAACATCCATACTCACAAATAAACGTCTTTCAATAGGGCACCAACACTTATACCCTTTTTGGCTTGACGAGTAACCCACAAATATGCATTTGACTGCTCGAGGATCCAACTTACCTACCGAAGGCCTGTGGTCCCTTACAAAGCAAGTGCATCCAAATACCTTGGGAGGAACAATAAACTCATTCACTCCTCGTAACATCTCATAAGGAGTTTTCCACCCAAGCAATCTTGAAGGTGTGCGATTTATCAAATAAACAGTTGTCATCACTGCTTCGCTCCATAAGAATTTTGGCACATTCAGTAAACATGAGAGAACATGCAATATTCAAGATATGACGATTCTTCCTTTCAGCTACTCCATTCTGTGGAGGTGTATCTGGACATGTAGTTTGATGCAATATTCCCTGTGCTGACAAATAATTTTGAAACCCATTGTTCACATACTCTATTCCATTGTCTGTCCTTAAGAGCTTAACTCGAGCATCATACTGATTTTCAACATGTGAGCAGAAATCTTGAAAATATTTGAAAACCTCATTCTTCTGCTTCATAAGATATATCCAAATTATGTGAGAATAACAATCAATAAATGTTACGAAATATTTCATTCCACTAATTGAGATAACCGGGCATGTCCAGACATCAGAGTGAATAAGCATAAAAGGGGATATGCTTCTAAGCCCGCTGCTTACATATATTGATCTTGTATGTTTTCCATACTCACATGCATCACAGACAAGTTTTCTTTTATCCACTTTACTCATGATCTCAGGAAATACCTTGGTCATAGTATCAAATGGCAAATGTCCTAGCTGGCAATGCTCAAGTATCACCTTATCCTCTACTTCACCAAGAGAAAATGTCAAAGCAGTGCATGGGGTATCTGTTCTTCTATCCAAGAACCATAGGTCATTACGCCTTATACCACTACGGAGCATTCTTTCAGTCTTTCTATCCACAATTAAACAGTTCTCTTGATCCAAAATAACACGACAATCCATATGATCCACTAAGACACTTAGTGATATTAGATTTACTGGAAATGAGGGAACATATAAAACTGACGATAATGTAATTAATAGAGTGCATTGGACTGTGCCCACACCCTTAATAGGTTGTGCAGTTCCATCTGCTGTTTGAATACTTTCTTTTCGTGAGGGAGCAAAAGGGGTATATGATTTAAACTCGTTTGATGCCCCTGTGACATGTTTAGGTGCACCTGAATCTAGTATCCAATTTGCATGAAAAATGCTTATATTAAGACGAGTAAGGTTTACAAGATTACCGAGTGGGATAGATGCTTCCTTGCTCCTTGACAAACTGCTCGGTTCATTAGTCTCTTCTGAAACTGACTTTAGTTTTGAGAGCCTCGTCAAAAATACTTGAGCCAATTTTTCAAGTTCCTCTGCTGTGAGAATTTCAGCCATCTTCTCAAAAACCTGCTCAATTCTTCTATTCTCATCCATTGTTAAGTCACTAATCTCACACTATAATCACACCACCAATCTCCTTCTGGAATCAGCTACTAAGTATGCAATCACCAACAAGAACTGTGTCCTCTTTTTCTGCAGCAAATCCAACCACAACTTGCCTCAATCACCACCAGAACGAGCTGCACTGCCCAGCAGCAAGTAAATTGCAATCACAACCTCAGCAATGCCCTGCACTCTGCTTGTTCCCAACCTGCACGAGCAGAAGAATTCTTCTCCACAGGCAGCCGCAAAGCAGCACAAGCCTGCGCAGCTGCTTCCTTCCTGCCGTGCGCCCGCGCGCCGCTTGCCCGGCTCCTCGCACGCGCTTGCCACTGCTGACTCTTGACACTCCTGCCCGTGAGCCGCTTTCCCGGCTCCTCACGCCAGCTGCCGCAAACCACGTCCGCTTGCCTGCACGCTTCGGTCAAGGCTTGCTCCACTCCTCCCGTCGCCTTCTCCTCCCCAGCTTCAGCAGGGCCCAAAGGAGACCAGATCGAGCCGCCAATGGCAAAATCCGCCCAGCCTGAGTCATCACTGCTGCCTCCTTCGCAGGAGCTCGCCGCTGGGCCGCACGTGAAGCCGGTTTACGGCAGTGCCATCGCCGCCGGCGAACCTCCTCGTGCCGCGACGCCGACCACCTTATCCGCCTTGGACTTCTTCCTCTCCGGCTCCTCCTCAGCTTGCTAGGGTTCGCCCCAAGCCACCAGACCGGACCGCCGCCTCACACTCGCGCCGCCGGGATCCGCCTCAGCTGCGTTCCACGCGCCGACTCGTCGCCTCCGCCATCGCTGGCTCTGACACCATGTTGTGGAAAACTCTCAAATCTCTATTGCATACATACACACACGTACATACACATGCGAACAGGCTGGGCCCTAAAAATACACACACAGCCTAACAGAAGCCCACGTCTTGAAAGTTATGAAATAGTAAATAAATCAGATAAAAGGGTAGATGGGTGCACATAGTCCCGCTTGCGCCGGTTAAAAAAAGAGTTCGATTACTTTGGGTCTTATGCACGTAATATTTTTTTACATTTCAGTAGGAGGTTGTTTCCGGTACTTGAACTCATGATCCGATGGTCACAAGGTAACAACTTTACCGTTGCATTAGGAAACACCATATAGATTAAAAAAACTTGGTGCATATAGCTCCCGCTTGCGCAGCAATGATTTCAAGTCATCCAACTAATCATGATTAATTGGCCTGACCGGTCCTTGCACCTCGATCAGGAGAAACAACTCGATTAGGCCTCCTAGCCGTCCAATCGTCCACCAAGTCACTACCTAATCATGATTAATCGGACAATTAGGATAAGGGGATTAGTAGGGCTATTTTGCTGGAAAAGAGGCAAATGGGTTTGTTGCCACTTGGCCCACTAGGATTACTATATGTCAGACCAGACCACCCCCGAACCCCAATCGAACACAGTGCTTTGGCCACCGCCTCTGAAGACTTCCGTTGTCGTCCTGCCTTGCGTCATCGTCGCCTAGCTCTTCCATGCTCTACAACACCACCTAGCCCCACTACCCTACCCTACGCCGCCCTGACCTACTCTGCTCTGCTGCCCTTCTCTGCTCTATGCCGCAGCCGTCACTTACCCTCCTCTGCTCCGAGCCTAATTGTCCTAGTCGTCATCCTAATCGTAACTAGCTTGACCAACTAATCGGACGACTTGAAATCATTGTTGTGCATGGCCCAGGGAAGGATCTGACAGTTTGGGTCTTCTGTTTTCTACCAGGACTACAGCGGATCTTATGATCAGCCCAACCAAGCATGAATTTTGTCAAAAATAATTATAAAGGTGAACAAGGCAATGAAGATTGAAGTCTGCCTAATGAGGATTCTACACCATAAGACCCTGAAGCACTTTTGGTATAGTTTTTTCACATTGAGGTGATTTCAGCCGTGCTGAATACCTAATAGAAAGATCAGCTGTAGATGACTTTCAGAGTTGCAAGGAGTAGGGAAAGTTCAGAGTGTTATAGATCTTCTACTAGTTAGCATTTTGATCCCAGAAATTTAGAGCCGCTTTACAGTGTGGATTGGATGAGCGTCTGAGTCCAAAGCTTCATGTCTGTGGAGCATGGCAAAAGGATGTCTCTGCTTAACCCAGAATTGTTTCTTTTCTCATCAGTAAGATCTGAAGTATGTTAGCATGCATTCAGTGCTGTCATGAAATATGGAACAAATGGTACTTGCCTAGTGCGAAGCCAGAAACAGGATTTTGTTGGATCTGTCGACACTTTCTGCATTTCGAAACCCAAATAGGTTTACTGAGCATTTGGTTGTTGCACTATCCAGGCTGTCTTGTTTAATTAGTGCCGCTATGTTGGCAAAGATTTTGACTTGAACTAACGCTAGTGCTTTATTGCAAGATTTGGATTGAAACGGTGAATTTTCAGAATAAGTTCCAGAATCTCAAAAAATTGTTGATAGACCTTCCAAGGTTATGGTCACTCCATCGGATGCAGTGGATACTTGAAATTGCACCGTGCTTGGAGGAGCTTCACATCCATGTATGAGTTTCTGTTGTTTACATGTCTCCTGCCAGTTTTGCTCATTTATATGCAATTTCTCATGTCATTTATTTTTCAGATTTTCGAGCCATCATTGGAGACACTAGAACCAAGGGACACATCTTGCGATGAGACTGCAGTTGATTTTCCACACACCTATCCGACACTAGAACTAGGGGACACATCCTGCGATGAGACCACAATTGATTTTCAGCACACCTACCTTAAGGAGATCGAGATGGTGGGGTTCAAAGGGGCAGGGCAGCAAATTACACTGATAAGGCTTTTCATGAGTTCATGCAGTGTCCTGAAGACCGTCATCTTGATTCGGCACCATGATCTCGTGGAGAAAAAGCTTGGCCGACAGGGAGGCATTTCATGCCCATCTTGGTTGATGGAACACGAGAAGACTGAAATCATCTCTCAGCTTAGACATGGGATTCACTCTGATGCTGACTTTGTTCTTGGATGAATAAACGCATAGCCGTCTCGTATGTATTTAATTATAGTGTAAATATGCCCACATGGCCATCACATTCAAGTTCTATTTAGGACGCTCGTATTAAACTCAGATTATATGAAACGCATATCGCTCCATTGACGTTACTCTCTCTCTCTCTCTCTCTCTCTCTCTCTCTGTTCTTAAATTTATGCCTTTATTAGGATAACATATTTAGTTTAATACAGAACTGAAATTATTGTCTTAACTATAACAACTTCCGTTATTGAACATTGCGTGAGAAGCCACATTAATGTCGTATGGAGGCCGTCAGAAGCCCATTGGGTTTGCTTGCTGATTGGAGCCATAATTGTGTGTGTGTTTTTTGTGACGATAATTGTGTTTGATAAATTGGAGTTTCGCGCATATACTACATTACAATCATTTGCCATCGACGGAACAAATTTCGAGGGAAAACCAGGTTTAAAACTTTTAGGAAGGATGAGGGCTTCATTCTATTATTTTCGCTGCAACGACGAGACAAGCTCCAGAAAGTCAGCGACGCAAGTCGAGGCGTCAGGACAGGTAACCATGAATCTCTCAGACAAGAGGCAAATAGTTAGCTAGGTGACCAGCTAGCAGACCTGTAATTGGGACAGCTCCTTTGGTTTTGGCAATGATTTTTTCGTTCAAAGATGTTGATCACTGTCATCGTCTCCGTTTCTCCCAACTGCACTGACATGAACTCATGCAGATTAAGCTACGCTTTATTCGATCGGGTCGTTGTTAGCGAGATATTCGTTGGCCCCGCCTGCCAACAATCAACCGTAATCTGTCAGTCACATGGCGGGATTGCTTCTTCTGGAACTTCTCTGAAGTCAGAAGAGGAAGACAGATACGTTTTAGTTTGACCAGATTCAGCAGCGACCACTCGGGTTTTCCCCAGTTTTTTAAAACTTTAATTAATGTTAGAAGTTGTGTTGTGTAGAATAAGGCGACGACGACTGGCCGGGTAGGTGTTGAATACTACTCTTCACATGGCGACGTAACAAACTCAAACCGCAAGATATGAACTGTACAGGAACGAGTGCATTGCTAGCAGTCTCTTTGTCCTACTTTTGTCCGATCAGACGTGGCTTCGGATGCGCTTTTTTTTTTGCATGCCAAGGCGTGGTGTTGCAGCAGCTTGCTCAGCACAGGGCACTTGGATGCACTTTTTTTCTCTCAAATCAGAGCGTTCTCTTTCCTCGTATCTCATTTTTGCGCCGGCGCATGCGCGTCCGCACCACTGCTGCGGAAGGTCTCAGAGAGGAGACAGATGGTGCAGTGCAGGGTCGTAGTGTCTTCATTCCTTACTGTACATTGCAGAAGGAAAGCCAGAATCAAGATTCCCTTTTGCTTTCGTACTTCCATTATTGCCAGAAAGTCATCCAAAAAACCATTGGCGTGCCTGCTTGCGAGGTGAGCGAGATCGATCGACCTCTGCAGCCGCCGGAGACGAAGACCAAGTAGTCTGGACTGGAGAATGAAGATACTTATCCGATAGACGACAGAGGAAGTCGTAAAGCAACAGCAAAGCCACCGGCCGACGGCGACATGGCTCCAGTAGCACTGTGGCAGCGCAAAGAAGAGGAAAGGTGCCCAGGGCGGCGCCTTTGGTTACGAGGCCCGATAAAGTTACATATCTGGATAGAGACGAGATACTTTAGTCTACTATACTACGTATACACGAGCACGCGTCGATCGATCAGCTAGGCTCAGGCTCCAAGGAAGAGAGATCAGTGATGTGTATGGCAGTACGTTTCCACGCGTTGGTACGAGCACGTACGTGTAGTGCTGGCTCGATCCATTACAATATCCACACGGCTCTACAATTACACATAAGCCATCCTACTGTAAACCATGCGTAATAATCCACTAGCTAGTCCCGACAACGACGACACCCGATATGTGTATTTGGAGGGATCGATCGTGTGCATATAAGCACGTACTGTATACATCCGCACGCTTGATCCATATATATATATATATATATGCATCTTTCGACATCCATATACACGTGTATGCTTGTGTGCGTGTTCTTCACTGGTTCGGTCTTCAGTCTGGAACTCTAAATGAGCAACCATATGCGTGTGTTCATTGGTTTGGCCTTGAGCAGAAACTCCGGACGAGCAATTGTATACATACATGAACACTGTTCTCAAACTGTTCCCTTTTAGGAAAAAGTCCAATTTACTCGTCGAACAATTGACTTTGTCCATTTTACACCCCAAACAAATTCTTGATTCAGTTTACTACACTGAACAATTCAAGCTGGTACCAGGTACACCAAATTTAAACCCAGCTAGACGGAGTGAGAGTAGATGGAGTCAGCTAGACGGAAAGAGAGTAGATAAGAGTCGAAATTAAGGGACATGCATGGAAGGAGAAGTTGGCGATGGATGGCCGTGCAAGTTGAGCCAGCGCTTGCATCTCTGGTCTGATCTCACTCACCTGACCGCCGGAAAATGACATTGGCCGCCTGGATCAGGTCCTTGCTGCTCCGCCGTCCCATCCTAGGGCTACTAGCTAGTAGCTAATAGCGGCCGCCGGCCGGCAGTTCGTCGTCGTCGTGTCGGTTCTGGACGAAGACCGTTGAAAATTGAAACCATGCAAGTATTCTTCAGAAGCCTAACCTCTCTCTCTGCTACATGTCGTTCAGGCAGGCAACTGTGCCCTGCACCGCGATTTTGACCGGCGAATTAAATACTACAAGAGGTACGGTTTACCTGTGCGTCTAACGTGAACTCGGCATGATACGCCGGCCAGTTGAATTCCTCAATGACGGAGTCGCCTTTAGTAATTTGGGGAGAAGATAATCTCTCACACCTATTCGATCAACCTTAAATTGGGAGCAATCTCGGGTATCGCTACCAGGATTCAAACTGTGACGTGAAACTTTACAATCAGTGGATTTTACCACGTCAACTGTAAGTCCCTTGCCAATTTTCTTCACCCTTTTTAATTATCTCTGCGCGACGTAGACAAGCACAGGTAGCACGCGGCGGAGGTTGCGGTTGTCAACGGCGGACGCGAGGTTCCGCCGACAACGCGGCGGTCGGACCAATGAACCGAGCTGCTGCTGGCCACAGGTCGTCGTCCTGAAGCAGGCACGGGCGACGGGTTCGGCCGGGGTTTGACTTGGTGACAGCGACGACGGTGGCCATGTGACGAGGGGTTGCTATCCGCGGGCCGTGGTTTGACTGGGCCGATCGCTTGTTTGGAACGGAGGAGGGAGCGAGGACATCGCTAGGCCGACGGAATCCAAGAGCGAAGTTCTTTTTTTTAGAGAAAGCAAAAGGGATTTTCATTAGATAAAGAAACAGATTACAATCCCTTTTACAACAAGCACTCTAGAAGACAAGGAAACAAACAAACAAGACCCTAAGGACCTATATGAAAACTTCCCAAGCTTCCAGACGCATCTCCCGTTGCCGTCGTCACACGGACGGCACCACCAACAACTGGCACAAGCTCTCACCGGATTCCACGAAGAAGCCAAACATGAATTTACCGTCGTAAGAACCGGCGACCCACCACCACCGTCGAGCCGCAACTTGAGCATTGAATGGACATCGACAACTTCTTCGTCGAGACCGACGAGCACAAGATCCGCCGCCGCCAGCTCAATGACTAGCGGCCAGAAGAAGAACTCCCTTACACGACTGGCAAAGATGGAGCAACCACCGAAGATCAGCCACTCACCGATGCGAAGGATCAAAAGACCATGAGCCCGACAACTCCAACAATAAGGCTTCTGTAGCAGATGAGCACGCAAACAGCCAAGCCGGCCGCACACACGACAACACCTAAATGGGAGCAGCTGAGCCGTCGAGACCCCCGATAAGACGCCAGAAAGAGTAGGCCACCGCCGCGACCACCTCAATGGACAGGAGGCGAGCTCGATGACGAGACGGCACCCTAGGAGCCAGCGTCGGCCAAAAGCAGCTAACAGACTCTACAACTACAGCTATATAAGTCCCCCGCCGATGAGCCGGGCTCCCCTCCCCTCACCGATGCCCCGAGGAGCGTCAGAGGAGAGGGGGCCGACGGATTTGATGAGGGGAAAAGAGAGTCCCCTTAAAATCGCTTTTGAAACTGTAGCTTGGGGAAAGGAAGGAGGAAACGGATATAAAATCCAAGAGCAAAGTTCAACTTGACTGGGAACTTTGTATGTATATACATAGACTACAATTATATATATGTATATGTACACGCACGTCCTGGCGCCTTTGTATTATCCGACTGAGAGGAGAGTTGAATACGTCGCTGCACGATCGAGAGTGGATTAATCTAACATATTATGACGTGGCTTCAATCTCAACCATTTATTCATGATCCGACGGCTAACTGGGCACCCTGCAGTTCATGTACGCTAGCTCATTGTATTTACCGATGACCTTGATGGCATATATAGACTCCATCCATCATTGATTCACACAAGCATCCCTCTCGGTGTTTGCACTATTTCCAATTTTGCAGCACATATTTTTTCAAGGTTGTGCTATTCACGTTTTATATTAAGCAAGAGGGGAATTCTTGTTACATGGTTCTAGCGCCCGAACCCGACCCAGACACGCTAAGACCTACTCCCCTAACAGCTCTGATGCGACACCAGTCATCTACCGACACTACGCCAGGAGGGTTGCGTTGCGGTTGAAGACTCGCCCGTTACGCTCCAACCACAGCTTCCGTGCTACTAAAAGCACTAAGGAGTCGAAGGCTCGCCGCCGAGGCTTGGCGATACGTTTGCCCTCGCGAACCCACCAGCTACCAAGGCTTGAGTCGGCGACGGGGAGGACGTGACCCCAACCAAGACTTTGCAGCATCCGCGGCCAGACCTCCCTGCTATAAACACAACCGAGCAACATGTGGTATATGGACTACTCATGCTGTAAACATAGAGCGCACGCAAGTGGCTTCGGCGGCCAGTCCATGGCGGTGGCAACGCTACGACGTCCAACAATGATCCAGCAAGGATAGCCAGAGAAAAAACTTAACTCCACCGGCGCCTTGAACTTTCATAAGCATCTGGCACCTAGCAACTCGGTCTGGTCATGGAACATGGCCGCATAGGCGGAACTCGCGGAGTAGACACCGGAGCTATCCCAACACCAGACCGAGCCGTCTGGCCTTTCCGGATCAAGCTCCACCATGTCCATCCTTTCAGTGATATGAACGCATTGCAACAGTGTGGTTTTACGATATTTTCACCAGCACTATCCTAAAGTAGCCCGCTGTCATTCTTAGTTGGTGAGGGCTTAGATCTCTTAAGTTCTAGCTATGGAGAAAGCACGGTGGGCACGGTGGTTCAGGCCGCCAGAGCGTAATACTCCATGGAGAGAGTGTTGTTATATTGCTGTGAGTGTGTTGTTCAAACCTTGAGTTGAACTTGGTTTCTCCTACCGTCCACCCGGCCTTTTATAGCCTTAAGGCCGGGTGGTTACACTGTGACCTAGGTCCCGACAGGTGGCCTTAGTGTAGATGAGATCATATACCATATCTAGGGCATTAAATGCCGATGTAGCCTAATGATAGTGTGGGCGGTGAGCCCCGTCTTGTTGATCCTGCGACGCGGCGCGCGGTCTGCTACGTAGCTACGTCCTATCGGGTTGTAGCTTCTGCCAACCATGCGGTGCTGCACTGTAGTGAGGCACTGTAGCCACAGGTCTACACGCTTTACAGGTCATGATAACGTCGTCTGCTCACACATCTTACAGATCTAACCCCATTGCAGCCTAGCATTTCTTTATTCATGGCCCGTATTGAGCCGCGGGATGTGTGGTAGCACTAGAGCCCTCCCTAGTAGGGAGGTAGGGTCCGGAGCGGCGGGACGTGTGGTAGCGTCGGAGCCCTCCCTAGCAGGGGGTAGGGTCCAGAGCCGCGGGACGCGCGGCAGCACTGGATCCCTCCTTAGCAAGGAGGTGGGGTCCGGAGCCGTGGAATACATGGCTGCACCGGAGCCCTCCCTAGCAGGGAGGCGGGGTCCGAAGCTGTAGAACACGTGGCAATGCGTGGCCGCACGCGCTGCCCCTTGTGTCGACTTGAAAATTGTATGTGGTGGTACCCGATCCTCAAGGTACCGACAGTGGGCCCCGGGCCCACCTCGGGTGAGGTCGTGAACCCGCAGGTGGAGCCAACATATTTTTCCCATGTAGCTCTTCTGAAATCTGACCCTGGCGGCTGGAGTGGTAGTGCGCCTCTGATTATAGACGCGTGGCGACACTTGACTGGCACTCAGCGCCGAAGTGCGTGTCATGGGTGATGAAGCATCATAGCGACGGTTCCCAAGCGGCAGCGACTGATCATGGCAAAGCGGGCGTCGTGGGTGCTGAGGCAATCACTACCACAGTTCCCAAACTGATGCTATGTTGTGCACTACGTGTAATGCCTGTGGAACCCTTCGCCTTATTCCATTGGTTCATAGGTCGGTTGACCCCTGCTGACTAGCAAGTGAGCCTTGGGCCCCTGCCATTATTGGTGTACGTCGCGCACGGGGGGGTGCGGACACCAAGTGTCGCGCACAACATTTCTCCCAAATGTCGCGTGAGGGGTTAAAGGGAAGGGAATCTGGCCGGCAGACTTTCGCTCCCTCATTCCTGCTTTCATGCATCCATCTTCTCTTCATCTTGAGTGCTTTGCCTCCTTCTCGAACTCCGACCACGGCCAGTCATGATGGGGCCTATCCTCCCATCCTCTCGCTTTCGCACAAAGGACGACATCAAGAGGATGTGGAAGGTGATCGGATGGCAGTCGTCGGGATTCAATAGGAAGCTATGGCGTGCAACCGTGCCGCTCACTGGCATGCAGCCCGGTGACTTTGTCTACTTCTCCACATAAGCCTTGTCCGGGCTCGTGCTCCCGTTCTCCTCTTTCTTCTTCACATTGCTAGAGCACTACAGTCTTTAGCTTCAGCACCTATCGCCGCACTCCATCAAGCTGGTGGTGATCGTCGTCTATCTCTATGAGATATAAGTGTGCGTGCGGCCATCAGTGCATCAGTTCCGCCGCTTCCACGTACTGTGCTTCACCAGGAGGAGCGCAACCCACATCAGCAGCTACTACCTTCAGCACCGGGCCAAGGGCCCATCAAAGTACATCACCGCCCTCTGTCCTGACAAGTGGGACTGCTGGAGGGAGGACTGGGTAATTTGCACATGGGGATGTCCACGACTAACTGGAGCTGTCGTTTGCTGTGCCAATGGCCCATCACTTTAACTGGGAGAGGGACCTAATCTGTATCCAGCCTACAACCCTGTGCTGGACAAGATCCAATTCCTAGTCGAGAAGGGCTTGACGTCGATGATGGTGTTGCACGACTATTTGTTGAGGCGCATTGCCCCTCTCCAGAGTGTATTCGCACGTCATGGATGTACACCAGAGTGAACGACGCCATGCGGCTGGAGCACGGCAATAGGTCGGACTGGGATGTGGGGGCACTAGTGACGACGCTGTCAAAGCTGAGTCCTGATCCGTCCTCTACAGACTTCACCACCCATCCGGAGCACTACCTGCCAATCTGCACAAACCAAGCTGCTAGGTCATTGCTGCTAAAGGCGGTGCTCACGCTGGACGATATCGATATTACGACACGACAGAGGGGCGATGAGTCCTGTGGCATTCAAATCCCAGGCATGGATGCTACTGGTGGTCGGTGTGGTATTGATACCTCCATGGGCCCTAGCAAGGGTAAGGGGAAGGCGGCGGCGTCTGTACGTAGTGGCGGCGAGGTGTCATTAGATGATGACATCCCTCTATAAAGACGGAGGAGGTTGCTCTACAGCGATGGGTCCGCAACTGATGGGCCCCCATAATCGGGGGAGTGGGTGCTGGAGGTGGCTACTACACCACAGCTCAAGCTGAAGTGAGGTGTGGCGGAGGTGACCATGACTAGTGGGTCCAGTAGCATCAGCTCCGCCAAGTCGGTCAAGGAGGCTACGGACGCGGCGGCGGCCGTAGCGGCCAAGAAGGCCAAAAATGAAGCTGTCGCTAAGGAGGCCACAGCAAAGAAAATTGCATATGCGACTACAGCGAAGAAGGTCGTAGATGACATAGCTACCCACAAGGCCATAGATGATGCGGTGGTGGTAGAGAGGGTCGCTGAGGAGACAACAGCTCTGAGAGCAGCAGAGGCGAAGACTTCAAAGGATGCTACCGAGGAGCTGATGGGCTCCGTCTTTTCTTCTACACCCACGGTGGGAGCTAAGAGGGTCACTACACCGGGCGGCTCCACTCTCCCTGCCAAGCGATTCCTTGGCTCCCGAAAGCCCCGGTATGCTCAGCAACTATTTTTTTTGCTTTGCTTGACTAGAGTTTTTACTTGTCCAGTGTGTCAAGCACTGGCACGACACCCACCCCAGGGGGGTCTGTAACCGGGGGAGCTCCTAGCACCAGTGGGCCCCAAGATGTTACTGAAGGTCACGGGCTTCAGGACCCATCGGTCGAGGTGGCACATGGCGACAGGACCTCGATCCAGGAGTCGATGCCCGAGACAGAGTTGAGCACTGCGGCGGATGTCATAGTGTCTTCAGCGATGGGTGAGGCGGCTATCAGCAGCTTTGCTGGCTAGGCTGGCCTGTCGGCTGGTGCGCATTCCTCACCACCTTGGATGGGGGCAGCCACTGCCCTGGTGGGTGCTGATGATGATGCCGCTAAGGAGCCCAAGGTTATCTTGGGACACCCCATTCTCAGGGCGTCGGGGGATGTTTCCCTCTCCAAAGCAATGGGCACAGCCCATTGGGTGCTAAACCAGGTGCACGGTGTGCTCTGTCGGGAGAGGGAGGACATTGACAATGAGCGGTGGTGCCTCCTATTATGGGCTTCCCTATTGAAGGAGCGTACGACCTCTAAGAAGGAGAAGGTGGAGATGAATCAAGATTGGTGTGACGTCCCACCCTTGAGCAAGGATGGTTAGTCCCAACCAGGATCATTACAAGGTGCCATTACCGAAGTAATGCCAGAGTTTGCATTTGCTTAATCAAGCCTATGTAATCCTGATTCCCAAGATCAGCAACCACAAAGAGCCTCTAATTTC